>JAGKTI010000735.1:72471-94102 GCA_018397915.1 Birgus latro | reverse complement strand
ACACATAAATTCGTACCAAATAAATAAATAAATATGTAATTTAAAGTGGCTTGAGTTAGTTAACCCTCCCATAGTTTCTTTTCTTTGAAGCCATGTACCCTGAGAGAGAATGAAAGGTAAGGCTGACTGCCACCTGTAACAACATTTATAAGCTCAGGAGGACGATTTCTCTATGAATTTTCCATGTTTCTCACCAAAAGTGGAGGTTTGAGCCAAAAGAAGACAAGTTGAAAATTAGTCGGGTTCTGAGGGTGTGTTGGGTAAAAAATCGGTCGGGACTGGGTGGGTTATCCTGACTTGTTCGGTATGTGGGTGCTTGACCATGGCTCTGTTAAACCGTATCCAATTTACTTGATATTATTGGATGTCAAAGTGCCCGAGAACTTCAGTCAGCCACCTGACATGTACAAACATTTGGCATCATGGCCACTGGGCTCAAGCTGTGAGCTGGAATTAGTCTGTAACCCACAACCAGAGCTAAAATGTCCATCCACCCCTATACTGAATGGTCAAAGTCACGTCCTCATCTGATCACTCCCAGTGAACCTCCAGTACCCAAGCAATACAACTGTAACCTTCAAGCAGTGTCAAAACGTCCAAATGCATCCCCACCCAATGTCCGGTATAGCATAGCCACCTGGTTAACTCTTTCCTAACTGCCACTGAGATTGTAACACAGACCACAAGCCATGAGTACATGTTCAGTAAGAGAGCCCGTCCGCCTCCACTGAACGTCGAAAGTCGTGTGGCCTCCAGGCTAAGTTTTGCCCAACCGTCACCACCATCAAACAGAAACCCTCGGTGACAGCGCCCATCCGCCTCTACTGAAGGTTGAAAGTTGCACAGTCACCAGGAGACACACACACACACACACAGAAGATTCCTTCCCATGATATGATTACAATATCAGTAATGTACAGTATTTTCTGTACCAGTGCATATGATAGTACTGTACACAGTACAGTACTGTATGTGTATATGTATAGTACCATACATTAAACTTCTTTTCGATATGGGTATTTTTTTCAGTACCACAGTCAGCCACCTTAGCCAAGGAGCCCTCTCCCGGTGATGACTCATGCCTGGAACCACTGTCTGACTCACTTCTTCTTCATTTCTGCAACATTCGCGGCCTTTCCTCAAATTTTCTTTCTGTGGAACACAACCTCTCCTCCTCTAAACCTCACCTTCTCTTCTTAACGGAGACTAAGCTGTCTGAGGCAACTGACAGCAAACCCTTTTCTGTATCCTCCTACTTTCTCTATACTCATTTCAAAGCCAAAGGTGGCTGTTGTGTATATGTATGCAACAACCTATCTTGCTGTCGTGTCCCTGAACTTGATTCTTCTGAATTCTCTACTCTCTGGCTTCGGCTCTCCTGTCATTCTCTGACTAAATATATCTGCGCTGTTTACTTATCGCCTAATTCTACTGACTATCCAAAATTCTTCGACTATCTTACTTCTACGATGGAACACATTCTATCCATTTCTCCTTTCTCTGAAATCCCCATTCTTGGAGATTTCAATGTTCACCTCCACCTTTGGCTCTCCTCTCCTTTCACTGATCCACCTGGTGAACAAGCCTATATTTTTTCTATCCTTAATGACCTACAGCAGCTTGTACAGCACCCTACCCATATCCCTGATTGCCTTGGAGAGAGCTCCAACATACTTGACCTTTTCCTTGCAACAAATCCTTCTGTTACACTGTTAATCTTTTCTCTCCGTTGGGCTCCTCCGATCATAACCTTCTTATCTTAACCTGTCCTATTCCTCTGGTGCAGCCTGGGGATACTCCAAAGAAATGTCGTTTGTGGCACTTTGGAGCTGCAGATTGGGAGGCCCTTAGGCAGTACTTCTTTGATTTTGATTTTCCCTGGAATGATTATTGCTTCCATGGCCGGGAGCCATCTGCGTGTGCCATACTCATTACGGAGGTTATTCTCTCGGGCATGGAAACATACATTCCTTTCCCATATCCTTTGTCTAATGCAAAAAAGCCTTGGTTTAATCACGCTTGTTCTAATGCTGTCCGCAACAAGGAGAGGGCCTACAAAAGGTACCAGAGCCAACTCACCCCTGAATCACAGCTTTCTTATGTTTCTGCCCGGAATCGTGCTAAGTCTGTTCTTCGTTCTGCTAAAAATAATTTCATCCGCACTAAATGTTCTGCTAAAAATAATTTCATCCGTGCTAAATGTTCCCAACTCTCCAACTCAAATTCTTCACGCTCCTTCTGGCACCTTGTCAAAAACCTTTCTAACAACTTTACCTCATCATCCTTCCCTCCCCTTTTCTACTCTGATGGCTCTGTAGCTATTTCTTCTACTGATAAAGCCGATCTCTTTGCTCAGACTTTCTCCTCCAATTCCACCTTAGACGATTCCGGTGCTGTTCCTCCATCAATTCCCATGGCTGACATTAAAATTTCTTCAGCTGATGTATTTTCAGCCATCACTGGCCTCAATACTAACATGGCATATGGTCCTGATGGGGTCCCTCCTGTTGTCCTCAAGAACCGTGCTTCTGCCTAGGTAAACTCTTTCGCCTTGTCTATCAACTGGTACCTTTCCTTCTTGCTGGAAGATTACTCTCATTCAGCCAGTCCCAAAGAAGGGTGACCATTCCCAACCCTCTAACTATCGTCCAATTGCATTAACATCCTGTGTTTCGAAAGTGTTTGAGTCTATTGTAAACAGAAAAATTTTAAGGCATCTTTCCTATCGCAATCTTCTTTCTGATCATCAGTATGGGTTCCGTCAGGGACACTCTACTGGCGATCTGCTCACCGACCTTTCAGACTCCTTGTCATCCTCCTTTCGGGACTTTGGCGAAAGCTTTGCCATTGCGCTTGACATCTTAAAGGTTTTCGATAAAGTCTGACATAAATCTTTAATTTCTAAACTGCCCTCTTACGGTTTCTATCCTTCTATCTGTGCCTTCATCTCTAGCTTCCTTTCTGGTCGTTCTATAGCCGCTGTTGTAGACGGTCACCATTCTTCTCCTAGATCTATCAACAGTGGTGTTCCTCAGGGCTCTGTCCTATCACCAACTCTCTTCCTTTTATTCATCAATGACCTTCTAAGCTGTATATCTAACCCTATCCACTCATACGCTGATGATTCCACCCTTCACCTTTCCATTTGGTTCCCGCAACGCCCATCTCAGCAGTTACTCCAACAAACAAGGGATGAGGCTATGGCACATCTAATGTCTGACTTGGCTCGTATCTCTGACAGGGGTAAAAATAATCTGGTTATCTTTAATGCATCAAAGACTCAGTTCTTGCACCTATCTACCAGACAAAACCTTCCACAGGAGTACCCGCTGATGTTTAATAATGTCCCGCTCGTTCCTACATCATCCTTGAACATGCTTGGGGTTTCATTCACTCGGGATTTATCTTGGAAAGAACATATTACATCTCTTGTGAAATCTGCTTCCAAGAGATTAGGTGTGCTAAGCCGACTCCGAACCTTCTTTACCCCTACACAGATGTTGGCTTTATACACGGGTTTTATTCGCCCCTGTTTGGAGTACAGCTGTCATGTGTGGGGAGGATTCCCACATACAGCCCTTCTCAATAGGGTGGAGTCAAAGGCTTTTCGTCTCATTAACTCTCCTCCTCTTACTAGCTCCCTTCAACCTCTGTCTCTTCACCGCACTGTTGCATCTTTATCTCTTTTCTATCGATACTTCAATGGCCACTGTTGCTCTGAACTGTCTACTTGCATCCCTCCACCTCTACGACGGGCACATAGTACCCGTCTAGCAACAACCTCTCATCCCTTCTCTGTCGAACTCCCTAAGGCAAGAGTTAACCATTACTCCCAGTCTTTTATTTATGCAACTGGTCAACTCTGGAACTGTCTTCCTCTGTCTGTATTTGTACTTCCTATAATCTCCAATCTTTCAAACGCAGTGTGTCCAGTCATCTCGAAATGAACAGATCTTGAATTTGGCTCTCTTTTGTGTTGTTTTTGTTTATTCTTGGAAGGAATGGTTTGTGGGCCCATGGCCTTTGGTTCCTTCTTCCTTGCATTAAAAAAAAAAGTGTAGATTTGGTAAGGTCATGTAAAGATAACCTATGTAATTTTGCCTGGGAAGCACATTGAGAACACTTTGGAGAAAATTCAACGGCTATATTTGAATGGAGGAGGTGAGTGTGGATCCTGGCAGAGGGGTACTGGTGGCCACCGCATGTGTAACACAGACCACGAGCCACGAGTGCATATTCGGTGAAGCTGCCCGTCAGCGTCTCTCCCTAAGGTCAAAAGCCGCACAGCCACTGGGAGACGCGCACACCACACACAAGAGAGAGAGAGATTCCTTCCCATGATATGATTACAATATCAGTACAGTAATTTCCGTACCAATGCATATGAAAGTATGATAGTACTGTACTGTACACAGTACAGTACCGTATGTGTGTATGTACAGTACAATACTGTACAATAAACTTCCATTCGGTATGGGTATTCATTTCAATACCACAATCAGCCACCTTAGCCATGCAGCCCTGATGGGATAGTTTAGGTCTGGTAAGGTTAGGTAAAGATAACCTATGTAATTTTTTGCGTGACTTAACCTATGTAATTTTGCCTGGGAAACACATTGAGCATATCTTCGAGAAAATTCTATGGTTACTTTTGAATGGAGGAGGCGAGCGTTGTTCCTGGCTGAGGGTTACTGGTGGCCACTGCACGTTTAACACAGACCACAAGCCACGAGTAAATGTACCGTAAAACCGCCCATCCACCTCTACACCGAATGGTGGGAGTCCCCCAGCCTCCGGGATTATTGCAGGAAACCCCTCACCACACCACCTGTCCGCTTCCCCATTGAATGGTCAGAGTCGCCTGGCAGGCCGCATTAGTCAAACACTGCCTGAGACAGTGATCTACTGGTCATCCGCTGTTGCCTTCATGTACTAACCCTTCCCTGGGCAAATGGAAGTGAACCTTATGTGCAGATGTCAGTTTGCTGTGTGTTGCTTCCTCTGTGCTCGAAAGAATCCGTTAGGGGTGATGTGGCAGTGCTGTACTGCTTGCCGGCGAACAGAAGCCTGCACCCCAGCTCCCAAGCTTCTGCCTCTCATGAGTGGCAGCGCTTGCAACGATGACTGAGATTACGGTCGCATTTGTGGTGGTTCTCTTCCTTCTTCTGGTTGTGGCCCTGCTCTGCTGTATTCTCGTGTGTGGTGATGGCCCCACCACCACCTGAGAAGTGGAAGAGAAAGGTTCTGAGTCTGGAGAAGAAACGTAAGATGTTGGGCAAGGTTGACGCGGCATGGACAACAGGACGCATTCTTTGCAAATATAACCTGGCCTATTCAACATTGTTCGATATCAAGAAGTCACATGACAGGCTTATGCAGTATGGACACTGCTTTACCGAAAGCATACGTCATGTTGACAGGAAGATAATGGCCCAGGCTTATCAACCAGTTGACACTGATGTGGTTTTGTTCGGAACGTGGTGCTGCGGTGCTAGCGCGTTGGACTGAAGTGAAGGTGCTGCTGAGAAGTTTGCCTGCACAGTGTTCAGGACTTCAAGGCATCCGAGGGATGGCTCATTCACTTCAAGCTTCGCCATGGACTTACTTGCCATAAGGCACACGGTGAGGCTTTGGACACGGCAGCGGAGGAAGTACACCCGTTTTGCCAAAAAGTGCAGCACCTGATCAAGGACGAGGGCCTTGCCCTTGGTCAAGTCTATAATGCTGACAAAACTGGTCTTTTCTACCACTCCTTGCCCACCAACACCCTGGCTGAGGAAAGGGAGAAGTCTGTGCCTGGTCGGAAGTTGTCCAAACAACGTGCCTCTGTTTTGTGCTGTGTCAATGCTAACAGGACACACCTCCTCAAACCCATTGTTGTTGGGCGCGCAAAACAACCATGTTGTCTCCGTGGGTTGATGGATAGCCTGACAGTTGTGTGATACAATTTTGTGAAGGCCTTGTTTACCACTAAGATCTTCAGAGATTGGTTCCACAGACATTTCGGCAAGGAGGTTATCCGTTATCAAGCGGAGGGCCTTGGAATCACTCGCGACCAGGTGAAGGCACTCTTGCTCCTGGACAATGCCCCCACGCATCCCTCTGTGAAGGATTTGGTTGCTTTTGATGGTTGGATTAGGTGCATTTTTCTGCCACCTAATACGATTTTTCTGATTCAACCAATGGACCAGGGTATTATCGTGGCCGCAAAAAGACTGTACCGACAGAGGTTCCTGAACGAGGTGATGGTAGTGCTGGAGGACGAGGATGCGGTCGAAGACACACGTGGAGAACAGACCTTGCAGAATCTTCGGCATTACTACCTGAAGTCTGCAGTGTTCAACTGGGTGAATGCATGGAAGGAAGTCTCTGTCAAAACCCTCGAAAGCGTTTGGTCTTGTCTTCTGCGGAAAATCGATACCGAGCATGACTTCGAAGGGTTTGATGTAGATGATTTCCACAGCAGCCTTAGGAGAGCAGGTGGACGTCGATGACGTGCGGGAGTGGCTGGACAATGATGGCGGCACTCCTGGCTACCAGACCACGTCTGATGAGGTGATCGCCGCTGCTTGAGGTGATCGCTGCTGCTGCCTCTGTGGGCATGGAGGAGGACAGCTGTACCAATGAGGATGAGGATGAGGACCCTAACTCCCAGCCCTCGGCAACTCCTTCAATCCCTCATCTCAGTGTCCTAGGTGGTTACCTCGAGGGGGAACTGGAGTATGCCAAGCACCCACACTGTGAAAAGGAGTTGGTGCAGCTCCACCTGGTGATGGAGCTGCGGGGAGTCCGGGACGCTGTCATCCTCCAGCAGAATCGTCGGTCCTATCGTCAGAGCAGGATTGACTCATTCTTCAAGCCTGTTCCCTGCACGAGTGAGAGCCCAGTCTCACCACCATCACCACCACCAGGTCGTTTCCTGCCTTCACTTTTTCACTTTCGGACCCGCAACCAAGCACGTCGACAGCCGTTGAGTCTCCATTGGACATAAGGTTGCGACTGTCTTCGGAGTCTCCTGAGATGGGTGGGCCACCATCACCGCATCGCACGTCACCAGTCTCGTCCAGCTCCAGCAGGTTGAGGATGACAAGGGGGAGTTTCTAGACCTTTGTTAGGCGTTACTGTTTGCCACTAGACCACACGGGACGACTCTACACCTGCTGGAGGTGGCGGGTACGAAACCTGGCGGCGGTGCACAGGATGGTAAGTACGCCAACCGAATGATTTTCGGCAGCTAACGTTAGGTTTCTTTCATAGTTTACTTGGAGCTAAAATTTATTTAGGATATTCGTTTGTGTGTTTTGAGGTCACAATATGGCAGAATGACCTGAAAACAGTGCCAAAAATAGGAGGGGTACTTTACATACAGCAGTGTTTAGGTATTGTGTTTTTTGGTATTCAGTGGTTTTCTTTCGTGGTTTTCTTGGTGTTGAAAATTATCTTGGATAATCCTATGTATGTTTTGATGTCAAAATATGCCAGAATGACTGGAAAACAGTCTCGAAATAAGGAGAGGTACTGTACATGCAGCAGTGTTTATAGTTTTTTTTTTCCAGCTGACGTAAATGTCGGCAATCATCATCCAACCACCTGAGCTGGGAAGGAAAAACAGAATCTATTTCCCTACAAATTCTTCCAAGCACAAGCACATTCCAAGCATTTTCACTCTCCCTTGATGGTCATGGATAAGCGTAGGAGCAATCTAGACCAAAGAAAAATGTTTATCAAGCTTAAATGCAATGAAAACAAACGATTTTTAAAATTAGGTGCATAAACATCTCCGCGACGATACTCGCTTTTTCGGTCATCCAGAGGCGCTTACTGTATCATCTTTCATGACTGAGATGACTATGGATTTCGTTTCATATTAATAGTGGTAAATACAATGAGCTAACGTGAATAAATATCAGCATTTCTGGTGCCTGGGGTGACGATGGATTTTGAATCATTGGTAAATACATTGTGCTAACGTGAAGAAATGTATTGTTAATTCCTCTCTGCATTATACAGTGAAAATAAGAATTAAAAAATACTTTAAAATATCTTAATCTGTGAAAAAATACAAACAAAAGGAAAACTGGTCGCCAAAGTTAGCGCCTGTGCAATTTTGCAATACTGTATACCGTATCCCACTATGGGCGGGAAACGAGTGTCACCCAACTCCCACCCTTGTCTCCTCTTCCTCTTCCAACCTCCATTCCTACCATGTCAAAATATGCCAGAATGACCTGAAAACACTACCAAAATATGGAGGGGTACTGTAAATACAGTAGTGTATAGGTGCAGTGTTTTTTGGTATTACTGGGTTTTCCTGCATGTTTTTCTTGCTGTTTACCATTACTTTTGATGTGCCTGAGTGTGTTTTGATGTCTAGGTATGCCTGAATGACCGGAAAACACTGCCATATTAAGCATGGGTACTGTACAATTAGGTTAGGTATAGGTTGGAGGTGGGTATAGGTAGAGTCTGTATGGTAGGGGAATAGTGTTCACTATCCGGATGTTCCCACTACCCAGACATGCCTTTGGCTTTATTATGTCCGGATAAATGAGCGATTACTGTAAATATATATTATATAGATGGATAGATAGGTAGATAGATAGATATATCGCACATTCTTTTAATTTAAAGTATTTATCTTCATGCCAAATTTTTCTTCTGTGTTATCCTCCATCTTCTTCGCCTAGCAATAAACATGGCATCTCTTTGATGAATGGCGTATAAATTTTGTGAAGGTAAAATAACATACTACATACCAGGTTTTCTTGAAATATGGCATAAAGGAGTGAATGAAGTTAATATCAATTCATTCTTTTTGTTCTGAGATTCGATGACCTGCTGTGGAAATGTGTCTGGAAAACTGAGTAAAATGGGGTTCTTTCTGTAAGTATCATACTCTCTGGCTCATAATGACTCCCTTCAACCACTCTCTCTCCTCTCTGTTGAATCATTATCTCTTTACTGTCAGCACTTCGTTGGTCACGTTGGTCACTGCTCTTCTGAACTTTCTGTTTGCATCCTTACTCCATTATGGCGGCTGCAGTAGCACCTGTATGGCAAGGTACTCACTGTTTTTCTGTTCGTACTTCTAATACATGATTAACTGATACAATCAGTCATTTATATGTACAACAGGTCAACTATGGAAATGTCTTTCTACTTACTCTGTACTTTCCTCTGCCTATGTTCTCCATTTTTGCAATTGCAATGTGTCCAGGAGTCTTCAAATGAATGGGTCGATTTTTTTTTTTTTTTTTTTGAGGGGAGAGGGGAGGGCACCTTTGCAGGTTACTAACGTCTCTAGTTCATTCTCTGCACAAGAAAAAAACATCATGTCACATTGCGGGTTTCTAGCCTGTGATTCCTTCTCTGCATAAAAATGAGATGTCATCTAATATTATGCAACAGTTTGCCTTCAGTATCACTCATGCTTCAGCTTTTATTAATATTCTTGTGTATACTTCACCTGTCTTGATATTTCGGCTATACCTAACCTAAAACACTTTGCACTAACGGGGGTCTACTTATAAGACATTGATTCCAACACTGGCCAAAGGAAATCGTGCTACAAGTATGCCAAACTGAGTTATTAGCTTCCCAATTTCTTTATCAGTTCAAGCGGTAGAACAGTTTGTTTCAGTCTGATCTGATATCTAGACATTTATGATTCCGTGTGTATTTTGCGTTTTTTTTTCCAATATACAATCAACAGGTAAGATATTCTTGCAAAAAGCAGCTATACAGAGAAAGTTCAACTTATTAAAAGAGTAATGAAAATATATGTAGTAAAGATCAACAGTATGATCTGTACTCCAGTCTCTTTGGGGTACAGGTGATTATTAGAAATCTGCTTTAATACTGAAGACAGGATTAATACTGAATGATATACATATTTTGTCAGCAGTATTATGAAAGCTAAAGCCTTGTTTTACAGGTCTTAATGGACAGATGTCCTGTATCGCAGAGGGACACTACGGATTGTCTCTTACAAACTATAGTATATAAAATGCACGAGAAGTGTGACGAGATAGTTTGGACGCATGGAGTGATGAAAGAAAACCTGGCTAGTAAAGCTTATGGAATCAAAAGTCATGGTAGTGTCAATAGAGGAAAATCCAGGGAGTTTGTGATGACAGGCTTACGGCTGGTGGACGAGGACTGTGTTGTAAGACTTCAGACCTATCAGTAACTGCTACCGCGCTCACTGTTTAGTGATGGTGCAGAATCAAATGATGCCACGCCCTTGACTTAAAATGCACTCACAGGCCAGTTTTAAGCATACTGCCCAAAGAACTTTCGATATTTAAGTGTTAAGCTAATAACAAACCATGCCAAGCTTCGTAGGAGTTGTGATATGGGATCGCTGAAATACTAATTCTGTTCTTTTTTACCATTTTCCTTAGTTATAACTCCATAACCTAATGGCGCCATATGGGCATGTTACATACCAAAACATTTTGTAACAACCAAGAATGTGCCTTTTCCATACCGAGCTACAGTACGCGAGCTACGGTTTAAAATCGGTCGATTCCAGACCTCCTTTCAGACAGGTAAAACTCCAGTGATCTGTGTTGCCCCATTCCACGCAAAACATTTCATGTACTGTACACTATCTGTAATCACGGTAGCGATTATCATACGGTTAACCGGCATTTTACAGTATAGCTAATGTTTATTTGACGGCTACCTCCCACAAAAAGATCGTAAAGTAGAAAAGAAAGTGTTTATTCTTAAATGACTATCAAGACGGAGAGACGAAGAAAGCAACTGGTATGGGAGGAGATTCAGAGTTGTATGCCCATTGCTATATTCCACCAGTTACAAACGTTTCGTGAGTGCCGTAATGGGTCAAGAACTCACAGTTTACTCGCACACTATATGCTCTCTTCTGTACTTTTATGCTTATCTTGTTCGTACATTTTTTTCAGTCCCTACAACTTAAAACTCATTTTACAGCATTCTTTTATTTTCGAGCGCAATAAATTTTTGTCCAGCCATTTTCGCGCCGCAAATACAGTATGTACGGTGTGCTTGAGTGGTTTCATTCTCATAAAACTACTAAGGAAACCATCATGGTTACCATTTATCTCTGTTCTGTGAAAGACATGATCGATGTTCTTATGTAATAAATGAATAGTATTTAATTTGTAAAAAAGCTGGCTGCAGGATGTCGGATGAAACATGGGGTGCAGTTCAGAAAAGAGAAGAGGCGAAGTTAAGACGTGAAGCACAAATGTTGATGGCCAGGTAGTTGAGGTTCTTAGAGCAAAATGATGGAGTTTACATTTTGCCAGCAGAGAGAGATTTGCAAATAGAAACAGAGGGTTATAACCTTAGAATAGGTAGCATGACGAGTTGGTGAATGCTCTTTTAAAGCTCTTTAATGTGGCTTGGGATAATGGCGGAATTCCAGTAGAGTGGAGAAATGGAGTTATTATAGGTATACCAAAAAAAAAGGAGATTAATGTGCGTGTGGAAATTGGAGGGGGGATAACTTTGATACCTGTAGTTGCAAAAGTCTTTTCCAAAATCTTGTTGAACAGAACAGAACCAGTAATTGGTGAAGTTTTAAGAGAAGAACAAGTGGGATTTAGAAAGGGTAGAGGTTAATGATCAGTCCTTTTATTGTAAGGCATCTACTGCAACAAGCTAATGAGACGAAAATGCGACTTAGTATGTGCTTTGTGGGTTTTGAAAAGGCGTTTGATAGTATTTCACTTGGAGCTATTTTGAAAATTATGAGGGTTTTATGGTATACCAGAAAAGTTTGAAAATATCATTAGCAGCCTGCATGAAGGTTCTTTTTGTATAGTATTGGTGGGTGGTTCTTCGAGTGATTCGATTGAAAAACGTCAGGACCGATTCAAAGGGGAGGTCTTTCGCCTTTGCTGTTTGTTTTGGTTATGAAGCGTTATGAGAAAGACTGTAAGGAGAACAGGTGCAGGAATTAACTGGAAAGAAAATATGAGGCTGATAGATTTGGACTATGCTGATGATGTTATAACGATTTGCGGAACTATTTACGAGATCCACAGGGTGCTTGACTGTCTGTTGGAGGAAGGAGAAAAAGTGGAATTGGTAACAAATTGTGGAAAGACTGAAATTAATCAATATGAACGTGGCAAACCAAATCGATAATGTAATTTAAAATAATGTGGTGAAGAATGTAGAAATTTTTAATTATCTGGGAACAATTGTATCATCTAACGGATCATTAAACAATGAAACTGAAGAGAGGATTAGACAGGTTTGGCGAGCTGTTGCAATGTTGAAATCTGTATGGAATTATAAAATGCTTTCAGTACACACTAAAATAAATATTTACAAGTCGATGGTTAGACCAATTTTAATTTATGGGACAGTACAGTTGCAACAGATCAGAAAGTATTAGGATTTGAGAATAAAATACTGAGAAGGATTCTTGGGGTAAAGTGGCAGGACAGAGTTACAAATGAAAGAGTAAGGGATATTACGAGCGAGGAACCAGTTGATGAATATGTGAGACAGTATATAGAAAAGAAAGCAGTTTAATACACTATGTGTCAGAGTGGACTGCGAGAGAAAGAAGAGGCATAGATAGGCCAAGGGGAACCTGGTTAAAGACAATGAAAAGAGAAGCAAGAGAGGAGTGATGATGGAACATGAAGGAGATGGCAAGAGACAAATTTTGGTGGAGTGAGTTCATCGAGGGCCCAGTGCATCCCATGGGGTGCCACAGGAAATGATTTATTGACTGATTGATTGACTGAAGAGCTGCCTAATAATGGTTAATAAAAAATGTTTATTGTATTAAAGTAAACATATAATGATTGTAGGCTAAATATACTTAATAATGGTTAATCAGTGTTTTAGGCAGTAAGTTAAATATTTACTTTTTGTATACTTGCCAAATACAGTAATGGCTAATTAATATTTTGTATTGCATTAAACATATAAAATTTGCATCACTGCCTAAAAACGGTTAATTAAAACATGAGATCTGTGTCAAACCACACTAACGTACTGCAGGCATGTCTTTAAGCTGCAATGACACCTCACAAGAAATCGCAGTGTGAAGTGTGATTGTGATAAAAATAAATGATTATCCTACATTCACCTGATTTAAGTGGACTGTAGATAGAATGATTAATCGGTTTCGTGGGTCAGCACAAGGACAACCTGAACATTGTTCCAAAAAATCACTCCCTTTTGCCTGAATCTAGCAATCCCAAACATGAATCATATATTCTGATGTTCATTTTCACTTATACGATGCCCTAAGATCTCTTCGTGCCTGAATGATGGATTTAGGGATATACTTGTATACTGAAACAAACAGTCTGACATTCCACACAATGTGCATCTTACGTGCACCACAAATGAATTCCAAATTTTGTCCATATGCTTCGTTATAGCTGACATGGAATAAGATGAATAAGCTTGAAGGTACAGGTAGTGTGTGTTTAATAGTATAATAGTATATCATTATATTATTTGTATTTGATAGCAGTTACTGACAAATATCCTGCAATTCCCATTCCTCCTCCCCCCAAGCAATTTTGACATTCAAAGATTGGATAAATGTGTCATTTCACACATACTGATTTCGGAGTTTGCTTAACGTTACCATTTAGCGTCAAGTATGGCTCACGTACCCCACATTTTTGTTTCAATATGCAACCACTAGTATCAATAAGCCACTTTTTGAAGAGTGGCTTCTCTTATGGCATCAGGGTAACCGATAGATTGCCCCATCGTGAGTGGCTGTGACTGTTGAATATGACATTATGATATTACTCATATAAAGACTATTAGACGGGAATGAGAAATTCTTTAAATACGAGTATTTTAATTTGTCGCATAAAAACTCTTGTTTTTGTCTCTCTCACAAGGAAAAATAAACGATAAATGTACATTGTTTTTTAGCAGTTATATATGAGAATGATCCTACTCAGGCAAACTGAGTACAACCTGGAATTTTAATCAATCACTGTTTGTCCAGAAATGCAGACTGTAGTTTTAATAAAACATTTCCAATTCATGTCAACCCCAAGACAGTTGTGAAGGAGATGAACCGGCTGGGCCTGCTGGTGGACCTGTCTCATGTGTCTCAGGCCACCATGAGGGAAGCCCTGGAGGTGTCCCTGGCGCCAGTTATCTTCAGCCACTCCTGCGTGTACTCCATCTGCAAGAACCCCAGGAATGTGCCCGACGACATCCTTGCCAAAGTGGTGAGTGCCACAATGGTCACCAGGACCACTTGGCAAGATGGCTAAAGAGGGATTGGTACGATTTAGTAAATTGACACGGATTTTACTTATGTGGATTTGGGACTAAAAGGACAAAAATGACATGATTTTTGTCATGTGAGGATAGAAATAAATAGTCACAACTACGTTCAGTATGGTTCTTTAGAAGAGAGGATGCCTAGCTATGGGAGTTGTCTTCTTCACAGTAATTGTTGAAGAGCAGCGTAGAGGAATCCCAGAAAAAGAAAAGAAATAGTGTACAAATTTTGTAATTCCTTTGGGGTATTTACCGTATTTCCTACTTGGGTAGAGCAGCACGTCTCTACACCAATTTTCCCTATGTTGGTGATATTTATCATGTAGTGAAGATGAGAAATACCTCAAGCATTTAGAATAGGAAATGAAAAATAGTTAAGTTTTTATATTTATACATTAATTGTGTGTCAGTAACAAAATTCCTTTACTCGAGGTATAGATTCATAATAACAATGATAATTACAATAAATTGTGAAGCCACTGACATAGGTAAGGGTTTTGATGCTATGGATGTGTGTTCCCAAAGGTGCTAGCCATCAGTCAGGAGGCCATACTTGCGTCATGCTTATGAGGATTGCTCATCTACTGGGTGTTTTCATCAAGAACTAACAGACTTCAAACATGTTTGTAAACAACGGCTATTTTAATTCAGCAGTTGATAGGGAAATTGGTAAATCCACTGAATAAGTATTTCCTTCAAACTTCACAACCTCCACAACAAAGTCATTGCACCAAAGAAGTATACTCTTTTATATAAAGGTGTCTTGAGAGATATCATCACATGTAATATATCCTCACAAGTACTGCTGATAAGCATAACCTAATCATATAATACAGTATGAAGAAAGTTAGCAACCCACCCGAGTGGATGGCTGTGTGTGTGTGTGTGTGTGTGTGTGTGTGTGTGTGTTTGTGTGTGTGTGTGAACGAATATCAGATATAAATTTGGAGTATAAAAAAAAACGATATTATTTTATTATTGATATTCATAGCCGAATGGGTCAATGTTAGGCACACATTTTCAACATGTGCAAAAGTCTAGGAAAATAAACCAAGGAAAACAAAAGAAATCCAACGTCTGATGAACCGCATTGCCACTTATAATTTTTTATTTCATTTTATTTTACCGGGACAACATCCTGGTTTACCATTACAGACCCCAAACACTGCCACAGGTAAAAGTCTACATACAACGACTACACATATGCAAACCT
Organism: Birgus latro; assembly: GCA_018397915.1. Classification (NCBI taxonomy): domain Eukaryota; kingdom Metazoa; phylum Arthropoda; class Malacostraca; order Decapoda; family Coenobitidae; genus Birgus; species Birgus latro. Next base: position 78,624 of record JAGKTI010000735.1, on the reverse strand, counting down.
AACCACAAGACTCAAACAACCACTCATATTACCTCCCTAGTCTTGGAAGGACACCCTAGTGCTCCTTTCCTCAAGTTACTGGTTGTTAAACATTTTATAAGGAATTTACGTAATACTGATTGTGCTCTTCTGGTGAAAAGTTCTCTGTCAACCCAAAATGAGCAACTTTTGTGTGAACTGTAACCATCATCCGCACCTCCTTTCCCACCCTGAGGGGTAGCAACGTCCAGACAGCCAAATTTGCCCAATCCAGTGGGCCAAGCTTCCAAATTACTCACCATTCAAGCCCCCGGAATCCTGGCTCTATCTTATAAGCCAAAAACATTCACAACGTTCTGCAGCTTCATATAAATGTATCCGATAAAGTGAATCGGGACGCTGTCAAGTGAAAAAGGGGGACCAGACCCCTGATCATGCACTTCTCCTCACAATATTCATCCAGCTTGCTCGATCTCTTATCAGTCCTCTAGCCTCACCGACTTCCGAAGCTCTCTTCCTAACACACTCATCCACCATGTCCCTCCACCTTCTTCTTGGCCTACCGCACCTCCTCCATCCTTCAAATTAGCTCAGATACACTTTTTTCACCACTCTGTTGTTATCCATTCTTTCCACATGACCATACAGTCTCAGTACACTCTCTTCGATTCTGGTGTCCACAGACTTCCTCACACCACATCTTTCACGAATCACATGATTTCGTATCCTATCCACTCTCTGTACTCCACATACATTCCTGAGCAGTCCCATCTCCACTACTCTCACTCTTGTCTTTTCATTTTCTTGCCACACCATAGTCTCACATCCATTTGGTAAAGCTGGCACTAAGACTTCTTCATGTAAGCCTCTTGCACCTGCAACACTCAAGTCTCTGTTACTTATCAGGGCCTTCATTGCACCAGCTACTTTCCTTCCTATTTGCCACTCTGCTTTCCACTTCCTTTGCACATTTTCCTCTCTTTTCTATCACTGTACCCAGGTATTTGAACTCTCTCACCAATTCCAGTTTCTCTCCATTCACTGTTATATCACACTTGGAGTCACCTTCTTTCTCAATAACCATCACTTTACATTTTTTTGCATTTACTGTCAAGGCTCGACCCTCACAGACATCAGCAAAACTCTGCACTAGTCTACCAAGTCTGGTATTTGCAAGTAGTACTGCTTCATCAGCATACAACAAACTTGAAAGATTCCATCCATCACCATTCATTACCAACTCCATCCCGCTCTCCACTACTCGTGTTTTTACTTCTCTCATCACCCCATCCATATATTATATACCGTATTGAACAACCATGGGGACATCACACAACCTTGTAGCACGCCAACACCGATCGTGAACCACTAACTTAGATGTCCATTTACCCTTACACATGCTTAACTACCATTATAAAAATTCTTGACGGCACACCATACATCCGCAAAACCTTCCACAATCCTTCTCTGTCTACTTTGTCTTATGCTTATTCCAGATCCATGAATGCCATAAACACCTTATAGTCCTTCTCACAAGCTCTCTCCACTCTCTGTCTTACTACAAATATTTGCTCCACACATCCTCTGCCACTTCTGTCCTGTTCATCGTTTACTAGGACTCTTGATATCTCTCTTACTTTTCCTATAATAATTCTTTCATAATACCTTCCCTATAACTCTCAATAAACTTATGCCGCGATAATTCTTGCACTCACTGCGCACACCTTTATTTTTGTACAAGGGTACAGTCACAGCTTTTTTCCACCCTGCTTGCACAGTTTCACTCATCCATGCCTTCTTACATATCTCCAACAAGCACTTCATTCTGCTCCCTCCGCTACACTTAATCATCTCTGCATACACCTCATCAACCCCAGCTGCTTCCCCATTTTTCAGCCGCTTCACAGCATTCTTCACCTGCGAGTGTCACGTTTCCTGGCCCTGCTATCCTTCTTTGCACAGCCTCCTAAACAATCATGTTTACAGTGGCTATGATTTCTCTATTCCCATTTAAAAGGCTTTCAAAATATTTTTCCATCTGGTCCTTACTTCATCCCCATGGGTATAATTACCACCTACATCCTTCACACCTTCACATTTATTTCCGCTTTCACTTCTACATTTCCGCACCTCTTTCCAGAATAACTTCCTATTTTCAGAGTAGTTGGCATTCATTTGTTTTCATTGATCATCATTTACCTCCTTCTTTTCCCTCTTCACTTCTCTCTTTACGTGATTTTCTCAGTTTTTTCAGTTCTTATTTCATTTGAACCCTTGTCCTGTAACCACTATAGCCACTTCTTCCTCTTTTCCTCCACTGCTGTCTTAACGTCTTCATCTCGCCATACCGTACCTTTCTTTTTTTTTTGTTACTCTTGCCACACCACACCGCTTTAGCATTCCTAAGTATGCAAGTCCTCTATGCATTCCAGAGGCTGTCCAGATCCATTTCATTCCAATGCACTAATTCTAACTCCTCCCCTACTTTAGTCCTGTATTCATCGGCCATTTCTTTGATCCTCAGCTTCTCGACTTTCAGTCTTTCTCCCTGACTGCTCCCCTCTCTCCTGGTCCACCTCACTCATCTCAGCTTGACCTTGCATACCACAATCATATGACTGACAGACTTCCACACCATCCTCTCAGGCCTTTGTATCAGTAACCATTCCCAATCGACCTCTTTTAGAGCAGGTAATCAATCAAGCTCATTTCGATACGATCCCTGTCCCCTCTGTACCATGTATATTTATGTGCATCTTTGTTTTTGAAATAGGAGTTACAAATACACAGCCTCCCTTGCTGACAGATATCCTTCAATCTCTTTCCATTATCATTTTCTCCTGGTACTCCATTACAACTCATTATATTATCCTATATATATAAATAATTGATATAATGTGTGTATGTGTGTGTGTGTGTGTTTAATTTTATTTTGTCATGGTAGGAACCATTTCACTCTCTACGTATAAAATCGACTGAAATATTATGTCATGAGAAGCAATACATGGCTACACCGAGTGTGTGATGCATATGTGATGCTAATGGTATTATGGTCTCTTTGGATGGTGCATTGGTGTGGTGAGTCAGGCCAGCAACGGAGGCGTGGTCATGATCAGCTTCTACAACTACTTCCTGACCTGCAGCAAGGATGCAGCCATCAGGGACGTTATTGGTGCGTTCACAGTCTCTTAATTTTCGCATTTACGAACTCGTTTCCAAGTTCGTTTGATGTGGCCGTCTTCTTTCAAGCTATAGATTTTATATTTTTAAATACTGAAAAAACTGAAATTTCTGTGGTAGGGTTGCATATTGTGTACTAATTGCGTTGTTGTCATGATGCAGAGCACATCAACCACGTACGCAAGGTGGCTGGGGTGGACCACGTCGGTATTGGGGCAGACTTCGACGGCATCAACATGTAAGTCATGGGAACACTCTCTACATTTACTTGTATCAGTAAAGATGGAATATAGGATTGTTATACACTTGTGCCACTATATCGCATCTTACCTGTGGTTTTATGAGGAGTATGTCACAATGTCACACCCTTGCCTCGTTAGCTATCCTAATGACTTATCAGTAATTGTGGAGGTAGGTAGTGTTCACACGATTATGTCCTCGTCTCACAGCCTTACTCAGACTTATTCTCAGCGGTATGTTAACACTAGCAGTACTGCAGAACAAAAAGTCAGAAAAAGCAAGGTACTGAAATAAAAGAATACTAAAATCCCATAATAAAAAAAATTAAAAAAAAAAAACATTCACCACACTGGAGACAAAGTACAGATAATGAAACACACGACTATGTTGCTATCTAACAAGTGGTGGGGAAAAGCTACAAGAAGAGGTGTAAGTGAATCCTGTATATGATGAGGGAAATTGCAGCTTAACATCTCCCAGAGAATGGATTACATAGTCTAACAGAGGAGCTGCAAAATATAAGAAGAGCATATAACAAAGAATTTGTTTCACTGATCATTGTTCATACGAAACGTTGTTTTCAGGACCCTAGCTTGCTAATGTCCAGCTACTTTTACATTCAGTAGCACTTGTAATATCACATTGGCCCTTGCAACAATAGGTCTAAATTATTTACAGTGAGATCACACTTTCATCAAATTCTGTCAGATGAGAGGTAGCTCAACTAGTTAACCGTTTGGCTGATATATGTGTAATTTGGCCAAGGATAAATTAAGTGGCGGCAGACGTAATTAGGCGCTTAACTTCGGTGTTTATATCCCTAGCCTGTTATTCACTCAATATTCTGGGATACAAGATTCACTGCATCAACCAGGACACCACAGTTACTTCCCCAAGATTTTACCCTAGGAATTCAATTATCTACCAACCCACAAAATGTGGATGGCCACCTGATTCGACTGGAGCCAGCTGCGGGCACCAGGATTCGAATTTAGGCAATAATGGGCTGATACCTTCACAGTCAGCGTTGGCTAGAATACAAAGCAAAGACTCATAGTTATCAACCAAACTGATCATTGTGACAGTTTTTACTTTTGTGTGTGTGTTGCAGTGGATTTCCGTGAGTCGAGTAAGATTGTCTGATGTAAACTGAAATAAAATAGAGAGTTAGCATATTGTACCCAGAGTGTTAGGTAGGATTGGTTCATTTTACTTAGACTCATGAAATTTGAACAAAGCGTGAAACAGTGAAGTATCCTGATGATAACGTTTTCTTTTAGATATAATAAATACAACAGTAAGTATGATGACACGTTACCTCCTGTTCAAAACAGAGTTTCCTCAGGTGATTGTTGTATTACAGAGGGAACGAGTTTACATACACCGAGTTTACAGTGACTTTTTTCTTCGACGGAAAAGGTAATTCGTTTTCTAATATAATGTCAGAACTATTTTGTTTTCAGTGACTGTATAGTTGTGATAATGATGTTCCCGGCAAGAGCGTGTTTACGGTAGTACAATGATTTACTGCAAGTTTTCTTCTAACTGTTAACCTTGCACCCCAATGGTGTATATATGTTCTTTCGTTCTTGAACAGATTTCTCGCTGATGATCTCTTCGTATTACATATCCTTCAGTGTTATTCCATTTCTAAGACAATTTCACCCTTGTTGTCACACCCCTCCTCCATTTCGTCACTGTACTCCCCAAGTGATCTGTTATCCAAATGACGTCAGTGATTTCCAAGTTACTGCTGTAGCTCTTGTGTTGTTGCTGTGAAGGCTTTGAGGTTAACGTCTGTGACCGATTTTGTACACCCACAGAAAACTGTGTCGATGACTTGACTTGCAGGTAATAAACTCTAGCCAGGCATTTCATCACTGGGTGAGGCTTTCTGCCATGCCTCCGTTGCCACCTGGGGACTGTCTTCATTGGGCTATCCTGTTCCATACCTTGGTTTTCTGTACTACTTTGCACTGAGAATAAGGCAGATGTCTTGGAAACAAAAATCACCTTTATAAATGCATATACATTTTTTCTTGGTGCGTGCATCAGTTTCTGAGTAAAAAAAAAAATGCGGTTTAGCCATTGCCCAATCCTGACAAGTGTTTTAAAAGTGGTCGTCACAAATTAGGTGCCTTTCCCACACCACTGCACTCCCAGGTTTAATACTACTACCAAAAGTTTATAGTAATACAGAAGTAGCCATCTGACTGACCGCTTAATACCCCTTCATAAGCGGAATCAGGTACATTGGCCTTGCAGTCCTTGCAATACCCTTAGTTTTGAAAAGTTTTTTTGTTCTCGGTTCGGTATCAAAAACAGAATAAAATATCAATAACTATTGATTTGCCTAAAGGAAGTAGGTGGTGAACACTCATTATTTTGGAAAGCGGTGTGGACAATCGCCCAACAACATTCCTGGATCCGCCTATGATCCTCGTGTATTTGGTGTGGGAGCCGGTGATGAACAAATTAGCAAATCCAATTAGAAACTGGAGGAACCCAAGTTAAATTCTGTGTCAGCCAGTCTTGTGGTCTCAAGTTCGCTTTCCACTAGTCCCTGTTCACCCAGCAATATTAATGCGGACCAGGTTGTAACATCGTCTATTTGAGACTGTTTCATGGGATGACAGGGACTTAGCCAGAACAGACTACCTTTATGAACCGCATGCAGTCATTAATCTAAACTATTTTCTTCCATGGTGTGTGTGTGTGTGTGTGTGTGTGTGTGTGTGTGTGTGTGTGTGTGTG
>JAGKTI010000735.1:36861-62472 GCA_018397915.1 Birgus latro | reverse complement strand
AAATCTTTTTCTCTAAGCCTTGGCTTAGTCCAGGTTTTCACAAAGCTCTCCCAGTTGAGAACCATATTTGAATCTGTGTATTTCTGTGTCAGCTTGTCTTGTATCTATCCATACCTGTGCCTGAGGCAGATGGTTGTCTAACTGATTATATCTCCTGCCTTGCCTCGCCTGGTGTGGCATACCAGGTCCGGCTGGAGCTGCTGGAGGAGGGTGTGCTGCCATACGAGGAGGATGTGCCTCTCACTGCCGGGGACCATGAGGCCTGCTTCTACCGCTTCCTAAGGCCACCTGAAGACGCTGAGTGACCCAGCACGTCCACCACCCAGTTGTTGAAAGTTTTTTCCTTCACTACATCAGCCATATGTGTTTGATTCTTACACCTTCCTGTGGGTGTGACCTTGTTCAACAACGACGATCCCACCTCAGTGCCCATATTTCATGTGGTTCATTTTGTTCAGTAGCAGACAAATTATTACTCTATTCTTCTGTTACTTTGAACCAACGCTTAGAGCTTAGTTTACAATAAAACGATATCTTATCGAAGTGTATTAAGTTATTAACTACTCAGAATTACAGTGACATTTGGAGGCGGTGGCTCAATCGGTAGAGAGGTGGCCTACCGGACCCAGGTTAAAATTCCCGCTGGGGCAGGGAACAGTTAAAGGATTTGAATTTCATTAAATCAGACTTTACTGATCTACCAGAAGACCCGCCGACATGTCGTAAAAATACCCCCCCCCCCCCTAATACCAATACACCAGCCCTGTATGAGACAGCCCTAGCATGTATTCAATATGGACGGTGGGTGTTAGCACCGAAGTGGTGACAAGCAGAGGAGTATGGTATGTAGGAGGGCTACTGGGCCTTGATAGCAGGCTGTGAAGCCTATGCCCAGAGTCGGACACATAAAAAAAAAAAATGATAATCATCCATCCTGATACACTGTGTTCAATAATATGTTGACGACTTATCCTCACACATTACTCTTTTGGTTCGTGCAACTGAGAAGTGTTCAGATAAAGTTTCCTTTCTCTAATGTGAAAAATAAAAATTACTTAAGTTACAGAAAACAAATTACTTGAGGAAAAGAAAATGAAAGAACTCAGAGAATGAAATGAAAATAAGGAGCTTTATGTAGAATAATTAAACGTCTGCCTGGACTTGTAATCAGAAGAGAAATTATTGTCTTTCCAGGACAAATTTCAAAAAGCAGAAGAGGACCAAAAAATTCGGAGAAGGCAAAAGGAGTATTCTGCAATAATTGGTGACCAAGATAAAATCAAGATCAGTTCATGGGGGAGTAAGAGTATGGTAGATGTAAAACTAACTCTTATTTCTGTTGTGGAATAATAATGGGAAATGCCCAAATCAGAGAAAATCTATTGTCAAAGGCAATATAATCCTTTATACTGACTGAATTGCATGGTGGATGAAAATAAACAGTGTTACTATTGCTGTATGTATTTAAAAAAAATCAGTGCATATATAGATCAAGACTGAAATTGAACAGCAGATTTTAGAAGAAAAATCTTTGCAATCATAATCTAATGAATTCACTTACATTCAAGACATATGACAGAGCACAAGGAACGATTGATCAAATGGTGTTACAGAAGATTGTTTTTTATGCCTTCATCATTTGCATATTGTTTGACTGAAACTGTAAACATTATATTCAGTCTATATGTAGTTTTCTACAGGTTCCATTTACTTGACAATATGTGTACAGTACCAGGGCCTGAGAACAGTCAGTGGCTTAATGAAAGAATTGCTTACCACAACCACTGTACGAGGACCCCGCCCCCGCCCCCCACGTCACGACACCCCAACTTTAACAGATTGTGTAGCGTATGATTATCATGTCATTTATTGAAATTAAGAAAATGTGTAAGGTCATACCCAACTTCCCTTAGCAATATTGGCACACTCAGAAAAGGTCAGAATCGGAACGTGGTCATGATGGCTAGTGATACGAGAGCCCAACCTCTCACTACCTATAGTTATCAGTTCACCTCAAGAACACTAATCTGTTTTGACTGATGGAATGGATTAACCTTTAACTTCACAGGTTAGGCTCACATGCGTATTTCTGCCCCATGCTTTAACTGCAGCTTGGATGCATTCCGATTTCCGAATGCAAATAATAATACACCCCAAATTGCAGTTCCTAATGCTGAAAGCGCTGAAGAGAAACACTTGATGTGGGATGCTATTATTACAAAAATGTCAATCAACCTTCACTCAAAATTTAATGGAGTTCTTCAACACATATTTAACCAGAACACTTGCACAGTATGGCCCCTGTCTGCATACAGTTACCTGAAAACTGAAGCATCGACTTCACTTTCAACCAAACTTTTTTTTTTCATTTCAATCTGAAAAGAAACTGGCTTACGGTATATAAGTAAAAGCTACATTAGTAATATCAATATTTATTACAACTTTGATACATACTTTCACTCAGAATACGTGTAAGTTGTTTTAGTAATCTTCCACACAATCAATATAATGTTTTGGGAAGGAGTCAAAGAGCTTCCTTTATAATGATAGGATTATACTGTATTTTTCAGCTATGTATTGGTATGCAAGGTGAATGAGAGACATCTGTTTATTTTCTTCTTTTGCTGATGATTTACACCATCTCGGTTAAGTACCAAAGCTATCACGTGCTTCTTTACTTGGTTTAAGACCTCTGTCCTGTCTCATATTCACTTCGGCTTCTCCTACCCATATCCACATATTTTTCTACCCTACTTTCAGATTCAATAATGAATCTCCCCAGCACTAACACTGCCTCTCATTTATGCACGCCTTCACAGGATGCACTTTTCTCGGCTTGCTCCACGACCGCTATCATCCGAACCACATCTTTATTCTATGCACTACGTGCATTTCCTCCCACACTGAACTTTTCACTTGAAAGCAGCCACTTAATACATATATCTGCAGTTTTGTTCATGGCACCGGAATTTGATTACCAGTTGGCTACAGGTTACCGGCCTCATAATTGTTGATTATTTTGATGGTTACAAGGATTGCACAAAGATTTTAGGAAACAAAATATATATCAAATCCCAAAGACCAGTATATCAGTACGTTTGACTTTTGACACACACTGCTTTACAAATGACCTGATTGGCTTTGATGGGCAGCAAGGGACCTGAGAGAACCTAAGCTATCAGTTTACGTGAAATAGGCTCGAAGTGCTTTGACTGAAGTTTAAAGTAACAGACAGTCTGTTTCACGAAATTTGTATGTAAATTTTCCTCCACAAAAACCTGAACCACCCGAGATTGAGGATACAATGCCCATCCTGCCCTTTCTGGATGCAGAAGGAGGCTTTTGCCCCGGCAGTCACAGGGGTCAGACTTTACTCCATGCACTCTTTCCTACGACCCGTTGAGGGGGGGCTTTCCACAGCTATCAGTGGCACAATGGCCGATCCGAGGAACCGGGTTTGGTTCTGTTGTAGGGCAGGGTACAGATGCATCAAGTGCTGGGACACCGGCGGTGATGTCTTCGTGCACCCAGTCCATTGCACCTCCAACGATCTCCTTGTGATGGCGAACTGGTGGAGTTTTCCATCGTTGGGACTCCTAAGGGACCTAAGGCATGGGATGTTATTGGGTCGGGGGGCTCGGCCGCGCAGGGTTCTGCCCATAAACGACAGCACTACCCTGCCAAGTGACACTAAGCCAGGGTCCCTGGTAGTCCTGGGTAGGTTAGCTTCATCACTGAGATGTGGCTCACGATGGCAAAGGCTTTTTGTGGGGATGAGAATGGGGCACGGTGCATTCTTCTCCCCAAGATCTTTGAGAAGAATTGGCTGTCTCACCTTGTCATCCCTGAGTGCTTCGCCCGTGTGGTAGATTCTGCCTCCCGTCGTCGAGAGCATCGAGCCCAACAGCTGCAGGCTGTTACCCTCTGACAGACACCACTGAAGCAGCTGCGGCTGGAAACCCTGTTGAACTGGCGCAAAGCCACCAGATCACTGACCTGGCCCTGGACCAGTCCACGGCCCAGATTCTCGATCGTGACGACCACCACCAGTCGGCAGCATGTAAGGAAGGGCAGGACGCTTCTTCCGACTCCATATCAATGGCAGAGGATGCGATGACTGACTCCTCAGCCGAGGTGAACGTCGTTGGGTCCTCCCTTCCTCTAGCTGTGGAAGGTAGCCCGTCTTTCCCTGTGCACAAGGCCTGCAACGATCGGCTTGATGTGCCTGTCTACCAATGCCTCCTGACTCTTGGCACCCACACCCAGTCGTACCAGTTCAGGGACTTTTCCTATAAGGCCCTGTACAATTTTCTTCAGGCTGTAGTCCTGGGCAAGGGGGTTCCATCCAGCCTGATTGTCAAGGGGGAAACGGTACAGTTTGCCGATCATCGAGCTTTTTACTTTATGCTTCCTCATTGATTGGCTCCCAAGACCAGCCACATTGACTCCTGCAAGTTTTTTGTTTTCTCCAGTCTTTGTGATTAATCTTATTTGGCCTTAGGCCCCTCATAGCGGGTGATGGCCATTAAACTCCAGTCAACAACAACAACAATCTTCTGAACTGTGAGTCATTTCTAGACGACTCCAGAGACGTATGCATGTATTGTTTTATTTTTCAGCAACAGTTTCAACCCAATACAAAGACAGTCTTCCTGTTAGAGATTGAATATAGTTATATACAATAAAAAAGGATGATAATGCGAGCTTTGGAGACCAACTTCTCATATCTCTAATTTAATGATTTGGTGAAACTATGACCATTGCTAACTACTGCGGCAACAACACTTTGGTTATAGACAATGTCCTCTGGTGTAGTCAGTTTTAATTACTCAAGGACCAATAGAAATGGCCTTTCCCCTTTATCTAAACACACACACACACACACACACACACATACACACACGAGTTATAAAATCAATTGAATATTCATTACCACCGTTATCAAGGTAGTCATGCGAGGTCAAAGGTTCACCAAGCCACCGATACAGAGGAACGAAAAGCTGCTCCTCAGAAACAGCATTATCATTTGGTATAACTATAGTTCAACGAACACATCCTTTTACAATAAATTTTCTATGTTTTCTCCAATCTTTCTACTAGGCAGAAAATGACAATAAAAATTGAATTTGCTTTAACACTTTCGCATTCTGACCCCCCTACAGCCAGCAGAACCCTGCAAATTCATGACATTACGTCCAAACAAAATAAAATTTTACTTTGGAAATTTAACAGGAGCTATTATATACAGAATACACAACATAAGCATACACGATTCACACTATGGTCTGTGTACTCTCCTGTTACAGTAGAAAATCACTGTCGTCAGTGAGCATAAAAACTTCGCATTTACGTTCATAACTGCAAGCTTGAGGGAAAAACTCTGTAACAACAGTGAAAGATCCTGTACTCAGGTCAAACTTAACAAAAGTTTACTACATATACTTTAACACAACTAATTGTTATGTAGTTTGGTGTATGCAATACTCGGTTTAAGTGTGACAGTAATAGTGTAACCGTACCTAGGTGTAAAATGGTATAATACAAAATGGTAGCACTGTGCTGATGACGAGAGTGAAGAAGAGAAGGCGGCAGCACTGCTACGCCTGCCAGCTGCACCTGAAAAATTATACAAAGGTGTAGCATCAGTAGTGTCTCTGACAGTTACAATTTGTATTAAATTACAATTACCTTCTCTCTAGTGATCAGCACATACTACGTAAGCTGAGAAATTTGGGTTAATCATTCGTCAACAGGCTAGGCATCAGGTCTGTGAGCACATTTGTCACTGCCGTTGATATTCCTGACAATGAGGTTGAACTGATGCAGGTACAATGCCCACCAAGTTAATGGGACTGGGCAATTAAGGGCTCATCATCTTGGAATCATTGGCCAACAGGCGAAACATCAGGTCTGCTCCCACATTGTCACTGACCTTAATATACCTGACAATGAAGCTGGAATACTACCAGTACAATGCCCACTGAGTTAATCTTGCATCAGAAGTCTCGGTGGTACTGACACTAGTAGGTAGTATATGATCTATTTCCAAAATGAACTGTGCTCATACAAATAGTAATAATATTTCTTGATGCCATCTACAACTCCAAACGTTCCTTTCAAGTGTACTATAATTCCTCTCAGTGGTTTTTAGTTTTCGGCTCCGACACACCACTAGGAAAATTCCACATTCAGATTCTTGCATTAGCACGGCACCGACTTCATCATGTGATGCATCAGTGAGCAGAAGGAAAGGTTTTCCGGTACTTAAATCAGGAAGCTGCAAGATAGGTTCTTTACACAACATATTCTTGAAAGAAGCAAAAGACTTTTCCTGCACATCTCCGGATTTGATGGTACTTGGAGCATATTTTTTTTTAGTGTATCGTACAATGGCTGGACAATGATCGCAAAGTTAGGAAGGAAGCTTCTGTAATACCCCTCCAAACCAAGGAATACCTTAACTTGCTTCTTGTCCATGGGCCTCGGGGCTTCCTTAACTTTCCTGATCTTGTCGCCTTGACACCTGCAGCAATTATTTCAAAATATGTATCCTGGAAGTTCCACCTCGCTGTGTGCAGCTTCATACTTACTGGGCTTGAGAGTCATGTTGAAACTCTGGAGTCTACTGAAAACAACTTCAAGAGTTTAAGGTGCTCCTCTAATGTGGCCAAATGAATGAGAATGTCATCAACGAACATTTCTACATTACCATAAAACATTTATCTCAAGGCTCGATTGAATACTGCTGGAGAATTGGTGAGGCCAAATGGAAGGACTAGGAGTAGCAAAAGCAGTGAACTGATGACTGTCGGGGTTAAGGGGTATTTGAAAAATCTCTTAGCCAAGTCAAGTTTAATGATTTATCCTGACCCTGCCCGTTTACAGAAAATGGCAGTATGGTCACTCATTGGTTCTGTATCAACCTTAGTAAAAGCATTAAGCCTTCTATAGTCACCACAAATCCTGACTCAGCCATCTTTCATATGAACTATTATCGCTGGACTGCAGTATGGAGATGAAGACTTTTTAATGATGCCTGCAGCCTCCATATCTGCAATTTCTGTATCTACTGCGTTGAGTGCTCACATGGGAATCGGATATGACTTGACTTTTATGGGAGTATTGCTGGTCAACTCAATCTTGTGATGCTCAACCTTAGCGAGTCTAGGTTGGTCAAAGAAGACCTCAGCATAACAACAAAGCAAGGGCCTCATGGCATTCTGGTCCCCCACAGCTAAGTCAGTGTTAAGAATGACGTTCTTGACAGCCTCTTCCTGATGGGAGTGAACAGTTAAGAACTCATCATCCTGGTCATCTCCTGGGATCACCACAGCTGCCCCAGTTTCTTCAGGAGGCTGCCCACCGTCACTGACCAGTTGTACATCAGTCTCCTCAGGGTTTGATTAATGACAGGCTTTCAACAAGTTAATGTGAAACCTTTTATGAAGATTCCCCATCTGAATTATGTAACTGAGGTCTGAAAGGCGCCCTACTACATCATATGGACCTTCCACTGGACAAACAATTTGTTCTGGGTTGTAGAGAATAACACTAGGCATTTATCAACTGGACTGAACTTCCGAAACTTTGCTTCCTTATCATTATAAGCTTTCTAAACTTCACACGGCTTTATCAGTTCTTCCTTGGCTAACTCGCATGTCAACTAGAAGTGATCAGCTAAATCAAGGATGTAAGAGTAGGTGGTCTTGGCTTCATGACTGGGTTCTTCTTCGTCCCGTAACTCATAGAGGATTTTAAGTGGCTAACATTCCATAAACTAGTTCAAAACGTGAGAACTTCATAGAACGCTGTGGGGCTTCTTGGTATGCGAAAAGAAGAGGAGCAATAAACCGTGGCCATTCTCTGGGCTGTTTGGCGGCCATGCACTTTAGCCTCATCTTGAGAGTCCAATTAAACCACTCACACATGTTACACATGGGATGGTAGGGTGTTGTTCTCAAGCCTTAGATAGACAACCTGAATACTTTATTCATCATTGCAGAAGTGACTTGTGAACCCCTGTTGCTTAAGACCTCCTTTGAGATACCTACGTGGCAAAACACTTCAACCATAGTCTCAGCAACAGTGACTGTCTCTATTTTCTTAAGGGCCATGGCTTCAGGCCACCATGTGCTGAAATCCACGATAGTGAAGATATACTTTGATCCATCAATAGCCCTAGGAATGATTGGCCCAATAATTTCAACTGCTACTCTGTCAAACGGCTCAGAGATTATGGGCATGGATTTCAACAGCGCAAGACGGATGCATCCCAGCTCAGAAGTACATTGATACATATCACAGGAATGCACAAGTCTATTTATTTTCGGTCCCATTCCTGGCCAGAAAAAGACAATGTGGATACAGTGAAAGGTTTTCTTTTGGCTCATATGACCTCCAAGCACGGAACAATGACCAAATTCGATATCCACTCGGCAATATTTCACAGGAACGACAAACTGCGGTCGAACCTCATCCTAGGGTGTTTTTTACTCACGGTACAACCGTCCCCATTTACGAAGAAACCTAGCTTGACCTCCCTGTGAATGATTAATTACATTACTCTCCAGTTTCTTATGCACTATGGCAAGTGTTAGGTCGGACTGTTGTTCTTGGACAACATCTTGACTACAGATCAGATCAGATCATCGGTGTTGCAGTGGTGAACAGGGTGACACGGTTTGGGGCCTTGACCATGGCTCATGTTAATGAAGCAGCCAAACTCTGAGTAACGATACAGCACAACTATTTTTGATGCCACTATATTCCATATAATGTAAAAAAGAGGTTTTGGCGTGACAACTGCTACTATTGAACATGTGTAAAAAGGAGATGCTACCCGGATACGTGCCTCAGGAAAAAGTCTCACTGATCCATCGATAAGTCTGATTTGGATCTGTTTATCTGTGTACTCCTTGGGTCGAACTAGACTCTGGCTAATGGAACAACATGAGGAACAATTGTGTCTTAGGACATTTAAAGAAACACCTCCCACAAACCTTGGCTGAACAAGAAAGGCATTGTTAACTGTGGAAGGGTCTGAGCAGATAGCAGTTAGTCATTGATGAGACTGTGGGACAAACGAGGCTGCAAACGTGGTGCCCTGAGGACTAGATACCTGTGGGGTCATACTCACCATCTGAGGAGTTGAAGCGTTGACAACCTGTGGAGGAGGGCTCACCATCTGAGGGGGGACTAGTTAATTGTGGGGGAGAAGCTGTGCTGCTAGGGACAACACCACTGTACAATTGTTGAGGAATGTAGGCAGCATTTGCCTCCTGCCTCCGAAACACCGTGGCTGGTGTTAAAGGTGATTGCCCTGATTGTTGATAGTGTGGCTTATAGGTCACCTTTGGGCTGCTGGTTAGGGTATTTATTGTACTTTTTACAGTCAGGTTGCTGAACATTCTGCCTTTGATCCTTTTCTGTGTTCATCTAGACCTTGGCCATTATTCTGGTAATGGCTTTGATGCTGGGATTCACTCTGAGATGGCTTCTCAATCTTGGCAGAAATCTTCTTGTTCTAGGCCTGTTGTTGTTTACAAGTCTGGTACCCATATGCAATAATGAATGCGTCAGCCTTCTCCACCATCTGGTTGGCATCCTTTAACTGACAGATTTTTTACTGAGCAATAAGCTCACTAGGCCACGATTTTTCTAACTGGGTAAGCAGCATAAGGTCAGTTACCACCTCTCGGATGTTGGGAGTTTCATCGTTCTCCATCCGCTCATTTAGGTACGTGGTAAGGCGATCAAGGAACTGGATGGCTGTCTGGTTTTCTTGAAGACACGTCCTCAGGAACTGACTTTTGGTGTCGTCTACAGTGAGATCATATGCCTTGATGAGTGTGGCAATCATTTTAAGTCAAATTGTCACTCTGCATCCTGTACAAAATACTGAGAGACGGGCTCTCAAATAGGCTAAGAAATTGGGGTCATTTTGGCTTACTCATGCAGCTGGTACAGCCTCGCCATTTCCTCAAAACAGGATGTGAACAATTGATTTGCTCACCTTCCTTGTATGAAGGGAGCTTGAGATGTGAGGATGGCAAGACAGGTGCTGGAGAAATGTGCACAGTGGTAGGATCACTAGGACTTGATGCTGTCAAAGTCAGAGAGCCTAGCTTGAGTTTCATTACTTCAAGTTCATGCTTCTTCATGTGCTTTATGTTCAGCACATTCAAACTCAAGCTGTTCACGCTCGTATCTGCGTTCTCACTCACGCTTCATGCGCTGTTCACGCTCGTGTTCGTGCTGAATTTTACACTCTTCATGGGCATCACTCTCATGCTATAGGACATACAGTTTAATCTCCTGGGGATTAGTAAGCCCCATATCCTTGGCTTCCTGTATAAACAGGTTAGTAGCCATGGTGCTGACTCAAACTGAGAGTGAACTAAAGAAAAGTTATTGAAAGAAAATAGGGAAGGTGCAGCTCAAGGAAATATGTACAGAAAAAGAATCAACTTACGAACTGTGCTGTTTTGCAGTAAAATGCTAATAATTCAGAACTAACCCGCCTCATCCCGACCGATTTTTCACCACTAATCCCCCCAATCCCGCCAAATTTTCGATTTTTTTTTTTTTTTTGGCTAAAATCTCCACTTTTTATGAGAAACATTGGAAAATTCCCTCAAAAGTGCTCACCTGAGCTTAGAAGTGTTCTAAACAGGTGACCCTTTAGACACCTGGTGCCATGTTCTCAGGAGCCACGCGCGAGTGTCGCGTTTTCTATATAGCGGTAACTATTGCAAACCACTCAGAATTGATAGATATTTGTTCATTTGGTACAAATTTATATGTAGTACAAGAATATCTTGGTTTTCACACAGTAATATAGGCTATATATGTGTTGTTTCATTCACTGAACACATCAATATACCACACCTTCCTTGGTGACGTTACCTCCTCATTACTTCTGCTTGTTTCTTCCTCTGGCGCCACATAATCTTTGTCCTCCACATCGTCATTAATTGGGGAATCACTCTTGCTTTGAATATCGTACCGTGGCACGACATGTCTTTACTGGCCAGGTCACTGCTAACAGGTGAGTTGCTGAAACAATGGTGTGCGGGGGGAGGGGAGGTCACCCGGGGTAAGGCAGTGTCTCCGCCTGAGGGCAGGAAGAGGAAGGTGTCCCGCGTCTACGTACCAAAAATCACGTGCTAAAGTTGAAAATTGTGGAAATGACGGACCATGCAATTGCAAAACGTATAGATACATTATTAGGATTCACCATGACAAAACATTGCAACGTATCCATACGTTATCGGGACGCCTCGGGTTAAGAATATAGTCACAAGCTGGTGGTGACCAGTTTTATCTAGTTAAACTAGTAAGTAGGGGAAAATATACTCAAACAAACTGGCAAAAGGCTTTCACATTAATTAGTAAAGCAGGAATCATAACCTGTTAATCAGTAACCACCTGTAAACTAGTGCCTATAAACATTTAATTGTTAAAAATAATGAGTTGCTAGGAGTGAGTGAATTTTTTAATATTTTGTTAATAACTTATCTTTAAAACAAGTTAATATCCTGGAAAATGGTTGCTACTTGTCAAAAAAAAGAGAAAGGGGTTAAGAGGTATTAGACTTAGGAAATTGAAGTCTTAAGTTTTACTTTATAGTGGCTTACGTCGTCAGTTCTTTGAAAGCCAGATTTTTCAAACAGGACACGAGAAATATTCACTCATCGATGCTGAATTAATAAGTACTGTTGGCCACTAGGGAAAGAACTTGCCCCTGACAATTAAAAGTTTACACTCGAACTAATACCAAACCAAGCTGTAGCTTTCGCCTCTCCTAGCTTGCGGAAACGGTTTTATTACTAATTAGTATGATGGAACTGGCTTAACTACCAGTCATGATTAAGGACAGTTAGTGGAAGCTGGGAGCAGATTAAATTAAGTAAGAACAATTTGGAAAAATGAAACAATTTTACAATTAATCAAGCTCAAAAGAAAAGCTTTAAATTTATTAACTGGAACAGAATGAATGCATACGTTACAAGAGAACTTAAGCAAGTAGATTCACACAATCTAGCTAAGAATCATAAATCTAAAAAATGGAAAGAAAATACTGGCAAAGGGAGAGATATGGAGTCACAGAACTGCGAGAAGACTGGACGATCTGCTATCTGCTGATCGCTGCTGGGATCACAATGACTTCCATTTCCCGGGGCTGCCAAAGTCGAGGATGGGGTCACAGAAGTGCGGGGAGACCAGGTGATCCACTGCTCGCTGGTCATTGCTCTTCACACTGGTCTTGACGACGTCCGCCTCTCTGGGATGCCCATCACCAACTGACTGTGTTCACATGCCCGATACAGTGGGATCATGAGAAGAGGGCAGACCTTTCTCTCCCACCGGTTAAAGGGGAGAGGCGAATGATGTATACTGTACATACTAATTTCGCTCAACGATACACTAATGTCTGTGCATAAGGACAGTCACTCCCAAAACAATGATAAATGTTTTGAAATTTGTTCCAGTCGGATGGTTGGAACTGAGCAAAGTTCTCTGGGATTTTCACTAGCGTTCGTGGACCCCCATAATAATACGATTTCGCGAATTCGTGACAGTCATGAACTCACATGAACTGAAGATTACTGTAACTAATTCTTATTTGACCGATTCGAACAAGTTGTTTCAGTGGATCATTCTGATCTGGCAGAGACAGAATATTGTCTCAATACTTTAAGACACCTGGGTGAACTGGAATTGATTTGATGTGGCGGGAATGGATGCCCTGGGCGTGAATGGACAGAAAAAGCTTGAATGTATAGCATTCTTGACATACTTTATCATGGACAATAATAACGGGCTGTTTTACCTGATTGTTATGCTGACACGAGCTAGTAAAAAAAAAAAAAAGTCAGCTTAGTCAGGGTTTAAATAATGTGAAGTTCTTTCACATGTCATTAAATGAGGAATTAAATACTCGTAGTATATTTTCCTCATCTGTTCTCCATTATATGCAGTTTTGAGAAACATTCATTCACTGGAGTACTTTGGCAATCGTAAGAAAGAAAAGTGTAAATAATATTTCAGTAAGTCTGTACGACAATGAGGAGTGGTAGAACTGTGATTTAAGGATATTCGTCACTCTGAATGACGAATGACAGGATCGTCCTAGTGACATATTTTCCATACTCTACTGTATTTAAGTTAATTTTCATAACAGCTAGAGATATAACTATATACAGTATCCAAGAACTAAGCATTGCCTAGAGCTTGGACTTCAAGTACACTGGAAGCAGAGTCAACCCCATCACGGCAACACTGTTGTTCAGAGGTGAATACCTTTATAGATGTTCATGATAAATGTGTTTAGGTGATGATGTAAGTGTGGCTGTTGATATAATTTATTGCACACTGCGTAAGTGATACATTCAGCTGCAGGAATGTGCCACATGTGGACATCCTTACTTAACATTACAAAATTAAAATTTGGAATCTAACACAGGCAAACTCCATCTCCACTTTTCAAATGCTGAGTTGTGAGAATAGACCGACATTAGAATATGGTGCAAATCACAAAGAAATGCTATGTAAACAATGTGCCACAACATGTCGTGAATGTCTTTACTTAACAGTGCAAAAGAAATACTTGAAATCTAATACAGCCAAACTCCATCTCTCCATCTTGACTGCTGAGTTTTAGGAATAAACTGATGCAAGATTATGATGCAGATCACAAAGAAGTGCTATGGAAACCCGTAACAATGTGCTACAACATGTTGCGGATGTCTGTACATAACAACGCGAAGCAAACCTTAAAATCTAACTCAGCTAAACGAATTCTCTCCATGTTGAATGCTGTGTTGTAGGGACAGATTAGCACTAAATTATGATACTAGTCACAAAGACGCGCTATTGAAAGCATGAGCAGTAAAGCAGTGACATTCTTTCTGTCAGAGAACTATGCGAAATATGCTACAGAGTGAAGAAAATTTGGCCACATAAGAGTAAAAAGAGCATGATATCCGTATCGTCGTCAGAGGGGCAGCTGTAGTAGCGAGAACAGGGGAAATATGTGACTCGATATTAATTTATCACACCTCTCCAGACAGGTATAAGGTAGAGCAGCAAAGTCATTACCAACTCTGCAGCTCATCTTTGCCACTCTTCGAACGTGCTATATTATTTGGCTCATTTCTGTAATTAGCATATTTATACATACTGAGGAAAATATTCATTGATTGGAAACTATTTAAAATTTTGTTGTATCACAGGGTACTAAAGAAGGTAAGAGGTAATGTAAGTCAGTACAAACGGAAGTGAATTCTGTATTACCTTGAAAATGCGTTTATGAAGGAGGGTTGTTTTCTTTCAGTTTGTAAAGCTCAGGTAAGGTGGGACAGTTTCCTGTGTATCATAAATGTAAATCCATCTTGTACATAATAGAATAAACACTGAACTCTGTATGGATTTACTTCCAGTTTCCTGGAATTGGTTAAAGTTATATGTTTTAATAATGGTGAGTAAGGGATTCGCTAATTAATATGCGTCCTTGACAGAAAAACCCATATCTCCATTCTAGCTACAGGTGTATTGCACGAACCAGCCTGACTACACTGGGACTATTTTTCTTAAGTTGCATCTCACCGGTCACTGAAAGAACTGATTTATGTGTCCTTGTAACGTAGCTGTGAATTATTTTACTTTGTAAGGTAGATTATCAGAATTCAGTAGCTAGAGGGATTTTAAAAACATACTTCATTGCCGTTCCATGAACCCAGTCTTTCTCAATATAAAGCCAGGTGATATTCATTGTTTGTGGATAGTATTGCCCAGGTCATGTGATGACATGTGATTACTGTTGATGTGTGATGCTTGCTAACGGCAATGGATGCATTTTATTACTGAAAAGTGTTGTGTAGTAACAAGTAAAATTACACTGCCAAAACTGCTTTGCACATGAATACAAGTATGCCAGTGTCCACGGTCATTTGCGGAAAAAAAAAACGCAAACGCATAATAAAAATTATTCAAAATGTAGCCGGTCAGGTTTTGAATTACTAAGCCTTATTGATTTTTGAGACTTAATCGACCTAAGTGACAGAGTGATGATGTGTGAGTATTCGATGGTGAGCAATCATCAGTTGATATAACAACCCTGAGTTGACATATATTTTCTGATGACAGTTTGTCATGAACACAGGAGCTGGTTCATTCAAGGGGAATTATCACCTGAGAAGTTAGAATTTTTTTAACCCTGTGCTGTAACTCATTTTCTGCAACTGCTTCGTGTCTTATACGTCTTAGGTGAGTTATTACACCAGCAATCGCGAGCTAGAGTGGGCGCTAAATTTTAAGCAGTATGTGTGTGTGTGTGTGTGTGTGTGTGTGTGTGTGTGTGTGTGTGTTTCTTAACAAAACGACTCAATCATTTTTTATCCAGTTTTAACAAAACTTGGTGTAACGGTTGAGGGCCATACATGGAGTACAACCCACTGATTATTAGAATAAAAGGTCAGAGGTCAAGGTCACGGGGCAAGGCCTACAAACAAAGAATTTGTCCGATTTAGGCCAAACATAGTGGGCGGTTTGAAGATAAGGTAAAAGTAAAAATGGTCCAGTTTGTAGAACACACAGTTACAGCTCAAGGCCACCAGGTAAGATCAAAGGGCAAGATCATAGGGTAGGGTCTACTCAAACAGTTTTTATCTGATCTGAAACAAACTTCGTTGACTGGATATAGGTCAGGGAGGTAATCAATTCTAATCACAATCAGTTAAAAGTGAAGGTCACAGGTGAAAGACTGCGTTTCAACAAAACAGCTAAAACAGTTTTGATCTTATGTGGATCAAACTTGGTAGATGAGCCGAAAGTCAACCAAGAGGATGATCTACGGTTTTTCAACCAACACATCAAAGACCAAGATCACAAGGCCAGGTCATTAGACAATGTTTATCCGATATAGACTAAACTTCGTGGCAGAGCTCATGTTAATACAAGGATACATAGAATCGATAATGACAAACTCAAGTCACTGTACTACACCACAGGAAAGGGTCAAAGGTCACAGTCTCCAGGCAAAGTAACTTCAAAGAGCTTTGATTTGATTTAAACCAACATTTGGTCGAAGGGTTAAGGGTTAGGCATGAATGAATTAATTCTTTTTGGGAGTACTCTGTTGAAGGTCTACGTTGCAGTCAAATATTCAGTCTTAAAACCAGTTGGTTTGCGTGGGTGTTTCACTGTTTGAGTGCTTCTTTTTGTTTCATATTTATATTCGTGTCATCATATAACTAAATCTTAATATAGAAATCAGATCTCATGTCCTAAAAAACGAAAGATGATGCTGGAATTAAGAATCAGAAGAAAATAATTATTGTGACAAAATATAATATCCTTTACCATAATAAATATCCCTCCTGCGCAATTACAGTAATCAACGAAATAAAAAAAATAAATAAATACACAAGGCATAACTGACCAGTCAGAACTGAGGTCGACACTTTACCTAATAATAAATCAGAAAAAAAAAAACAGTAAATCCCGAATATAAAGGAATATGAGAGTATGCTCAGACTCAGGAATAGATGTTCAGTGTGGGAGAGAAATGTTCTCGCTTTTTTACCCAGTGTAAAACAAGATCTCGTCATCTCCCATACGCGAGTGAAGAATCTTGATTGGCTTACTGGGCCAGAAGTGGAGACCACTAATTGGTACACAGTTTCATGGTCTGACACCAGGTCCACGGTTTCATGGTCTGACACCAGGTGTTGCTCCAGTGCCAGCAAACTACTGCCATAGGTCATAACAATGTCTGTCAAATATGTGGATCACTTGACCACACCGGACCTCACCAGTGAAGGTTTGAAAGTCCTGGAAAATTAGGTACCTGGACTTTGCTGGAATTCTTTGCAAGACTGTTGCTGTACATTCCGAGCAGGAATTAAAACACAAAATAGCAAAGCCTCAAGTTTATAAACACCAGGAAAACTACTGCTATTGCCAGTAACACTCACAGATCTTCCACTTCATCTGCAGGACTCTCAATCGCGAAGAGATAAGCCATTGAAGCCTAAAGTATGGAATCTTACCTGTCCAATAAGCAGCGTAGGTCGTGACACTATTGGAATAAAATGATGGAGACCTGCAAACTTCCTGTTACTTGAGAAGAAAAAGTGAAACTTCTTAGGTTTAGAGTTCGTTGGCCATGTTAGTATGTATAGGTCCTATCATGAGTCATAATTATAACACCTGTCGCCATTTGAGTCATTTACTACTTCAATTCCCTCGTCAGAAGGTTTCCATGTAGCAATTCTCTTCTCATCTTTTTCAGTCTGCCTCAGGGCAACCATTAATAATACGTCACAGTTTTGTTACAGTGGCGGTACACATTCATTATGGTTACACAACAATTATATATCTTCAGGGTTACATTTTGTTTGTTAGACTGGGTGTTGGTGTCACAATTCTTCACATTCCTTAGATCCCTGCATGTGTTACTAGGTTCATGAGCTAATGGCAGTGATATACTATATATGGAAACAAGGTGGTGATACAAAAACAGAACACAGTGCCCTATCTGTGTAAAAGAAGGAGATCCACTGACCTTCGATAATGAGGGGAATAACTTGTTACTCCAACAAACGCTGTTTAGTTTAGTTTCAATTGGTGCTGAAGTTTGTTTTGGTTCTTGATATTGCGTTTTGGCGTTTTTTTTTTCACGTTTTGGAAACATGTGAACGCAATCCAATTTTCCGCAGATCTACGGCCTTAAAAAGATAACCCACCCATAAAAATCTACTCTTACCATAAAGCGACGTAATGATTAAGTAGCGTTATTTACTTATTTTTTTGTTTTGAATTGCCATAGGTCTTCCTTTGTAACGTGTGGAGAGATGGTGGTATTATAACGTAGTGCCACCATCCCTCCACATATGAAAGTATGAGAGAAAGTTGTCTGCCCTGAATATCGGAACGTGGGATTCGGCGATTCTCCCACAGTACTTTGGTTAAATTTTTATATTGTTCATGTTGGGTGGAAGTTTAAATATTCTTCATTCATCTCAATCACTCAATCATATATCGATAAATTTATGTTTAAAATGGCCCAAATTTGTCTGAATTTGCCCAAACAAGATAAATTCGAGTCATCTTTGTTATTAAATTCTGTTTCTTCAATCCTAGTCCAGAAACTGATCGTGTTCAGTATGGTCTGATTTACCTGAACTGACTAGATTCACCTCAAATCGGCTCGAATAGAACTGTCTTCATCTCTACTACCTACATGCAAAATTTTAGAAAAACGAGTAAACTCTAAGTATGTTATTTTAAAAGGGTGCTAAAAATGTCACTTACCTTTACAGTATATCAGTTTAAATATGGAATCTTTGACCAGATTATGATGAGATTCGGTACTTTTGGTGTTCTGTCATAATAATGGACAACGATGAACATCAGTGGACCTTCCATGATGTAAGGAAATGAACAACATGGCAGTCATTGTGTTTGAATACAGTTAGGTTACAGCACAATTGGTTCACATTACAGTTAAGTTGTTTAGAGAGGGGCCTGGATGACACATCTGTTCAGTTTGCAGGTTCATTAAATTGTGGATCTCCAACGCCCAGAGATGTTAACCTTAGACATACTGTAACTGGCCTAAACAATCTGTCAAGGGTGGTAGCTGTGAAGTGTCCTTACTGAGACTGCTGTTTACAACCATATCAGTTATAACACCTAAAGGAAGGTTCACGAACTGGTTACAGCATTTTTTTTTTTTCCCCACAGTGATGTTCTCTCATATGAGGGCACTCCCGGGTACACTGACTCCAACGTATTGCTGAAGAGGTTTGACAAATGGTGAAGTAGGTAATGGAATGAAAATAATTGAACATAGTAAGATAGTTTGTATATCAGAGTGGTCTTTCATAACCATATTGAAGGATGGTCATGGCCAGTCCGATTTCCATACATGTTATTGTACAATATTAGTACGGGGGTTGATCTCTAATGGTGCCTCATGAATGTTCCAAATATAAGGAGGATATGCTGGGAGAATCTGGCAGTGTGACGCCCATTGAAATCTCCAGTATGTTGTTCCATAACTGTCTGACATTCTTGTTTGTTGTATCGAAGTACTTAGGTAAATCAACAGCCTAAGCAGGAGCAACAGATGTGAGATGACGCATGCCGTCAAGTTTCTCAGTTCTTGGCTGGAAGCCAAGTCCATCAAACATACAACATAATTAGCGAAACTCTGTGTCTGAATGATTGGCTATACTGTAGTAAAGCATACTACTAGGTTTTCTGCACAATGACGTGTGTTGACGGTATAGCTACCCCTTGCAGGATAACAGTGTTTGCTCTTATACTAAATTATACTATAGCATTACAGTATACAATTTTAGGAGTATGAGGAAGGAGGAGGGAGAGGCGAGAGTTATAATACAACAAACACGTGACTCTTCTCTCTTCTGTCATGCTGGTAATTTCAGTGCCGGACCAAGGACGAATCCATCCCCTCCACTAAAAGCAAAAACTGAATTAGAAGCAAAAGGCCAGAAATGGGTCATAACTCGGGAACCGGTGGCCTAATTGGATGGAAACTGTTTTATTCTTCAAAATAGAGCATTTTAACGGCACCTTGCTCTGACAAAAAATGCACTACATTGCGTCATTTTTGCTGTGTTTGTAACAACAAACTTAGAGAAATCGGATCATGATAATGTAGGCATAAATTAACAACAAAAATGTAGCTTTATTAATTAAAGTTAGTTTTATATAAAAATTAAGCCAATTTCAGTTTCAGCAAAATTAGACCATATAACGTTCTCTTTACGGGAAATTTTCGCCATATCATTTGCCAATTCATGAATACCAGTGCATGAAGGATTAATTACTGCACTTTCCGAATAACCATTAATTACTCCAGTTTATACGAAAGTTCTTACAGATTTATTATGGAATGAAGCAGTAGCATTTATTTATGATCATGTAAGGGACCATTAACCAAAAAAGAAAGCTTGGTTGCCATATATAATAACCATTTATTTCAACCAACCAATCATTTTGTGATTAATTCCTTTGCCTCCAATAATGACAGTTACAGACAAGATGCATATATTTAAGATTCCTAGACAGGAAATCTCTTAATTAGAAAAAAAATAAAAAAGTTCCCACAGATTGGGGTTGGCACAATCATAATACTCAAGCTTTGAGGTACCAATGCTGCAGCTTCTCTCTTTCACACCTCTACAGGACTCACTTGACCTCAAACATCCTCGTCTTCAAGAATAACAGATAATTCATGAGGAATCAATTTGACTAATGAATTTGCACTAACATGTCCTCCAAACTCAACGCTTTCAATCCTAAGCATCTCATCAAAGTCAGGATGTGCTGACGCTGCCTTAATTAATAGTCAGTGAGATCTTGGTTGATCAGTTTTCACTAAGAACACTACTGGGTAATCCAGTTGAAATAGTATTCCACTCAATCCCAAGAATGATGATCAGCTTGCAGTTATTATTATTAGTCCATATAAATACAAAAATCTATCAATCTATCTATTGCCAGACGCCTCAATCCCGCACGGGATGGTCACAAACAAATCGCCTCCACGTCGCTCTGTCCCCCGCCATTTCACTGCCCAGCTCCCAGCTCACACCACCATCTCTCATGTATCTCTCCACTCCATCCCTCCATCTCATCCTCGGCCTCCCCCTCCCTCTCCCCCCCGACACCTCAATCACATACACTCTCCTCGTCAGTCTTTCACTCTCCATCCTCTCCACATGCCCAAACCACCTTAACATGTTTCTCCTAACGCTTCCTATCACATCCACATCCACACCACAACGCTCCTTCGCTTCCTCATTTGTTAGTCTGTCTATCCATGTGACTCCACATGCACCTCTCAAATAACTCATTTCCACTGTTCTCACTCTTGACTTCTGTCCCTCCAACAGGGTCCAAGCTTCACTTCCATATGTTAGAGTTGGTATCACAATACTGTCATGTAGCTACTTTTTCACTTCCATGCTCACTTCCCTGTTTCTTATCACTGCCTTCAAGGAACCAGCATCCTCCCTTCCCTGCTGCACCCTTTCAAGCACTTCACCCTCCAGACTTCCATCCTTACTCAACACACTACCCAAGTATTTAAATGCACTCACATTCTCCATATCCTCCTCATCCAGTCTCACTGTTCATTCACTGACTTCACCTCTCTCAAAGACCATCACTTTACTTTTCTTTACATTCACCTTTAGATTCTGTTTCTTACACACTCTCCCAAACTCATCTACCAAGCCCTGTAGCTCCCCTTCGTCTTCACTCAACAACACCGTATCATCTGCAAACAACAGTACGGGGAGTTTCCAAACACTGCCCTCTCTCACTAAGGCCGCTCCAACATCCACTGCCCGACCTTGTATCTCTTTTATAACCCCATCCATATACAGATTGAACAGCCATGGAGACATGACACATCCTTGTTTCAATCCAACCTTCAAATGGAAAAATTCACTCAGTTTGCCATCCACACGCACTGCGGCCTTAGCACTCTCATATATACTCTTCACAGCCTTCGACAACTTCCCATCTACTCCATATATTCTTAATACTTTCCACAATCTTTGTCAATCCATCCTGTCATATGCTTTCTCCAAATCCATGAAGGCTGCATACAACTTCTTTCCCTTCTCTAGAAACTTTTCCACCAAAGATCTAAGAATGAATATCTGGTCTACACAACCTCTTCCCTTCCTAAAACCTCCCTGTTCTTCTCCCACTAATTCCTCTGTTATTTCCCTAACTCTGTCAATAAGTATCCTACCATATACTTTTCCTATTACACTAAGAAGGCAAATGCCGCTATAATTACCACACACTTCTTTTTCCCCTTTTCCTTTGTACAGGGGAATAATTATACCTGACTTCCAATCCTCCGGGACTCTACCCTCCTCCCAGGCCATACAATAATATTATTTAAAACTCCATACAATAATTTTATTTACAACTCCAGCTATTTAATAATATTAACAAAGTGTTAAAATCCGCTGTGGTAGTCACAAAATTTGTTCAATATGATGACCTCCGAGGTCATGGCACATCAAACTTGGTGTCCCATATTGTGTATGACATCACGCAACACTTTAGGTGATATCTGGGCACACGCATCGACGATACGTTCCTGAAGATGAGCCACGTCATGGATTTTCTCTTGATAAACCATCGCCTTGAGGTGCCCCCCAGAGGTAAAAGTCTGATGGCCTGAGGTCTGGTGACCGCGGAGGCCACTCCACAGGGCCGCAGAGACCAGTCTAGGCGTTAGGGAACTGTACATCAAGTCACTTGCGAAAGTTGGTCCCATAATGAGGTGACGTCTAATCCTGTTGGAACCATTCCAGAAACAGACTTGCATTCAAAACACTGGGCATGATGAGGTCCTGCAACATGTCCAGGTAGTTATCCGCATTTAAACAGCCAATGTTCGTATGGAGAAGTTTGCCTCATCTTGTATTGCTATCATAGCTAAAACCACACGCAGTCACACGGATTTTCGAATTTACAGTCATTTCAGTTAATTTTGATCGTTACTGCTGTTGATACAGGTGTGCAGTACAAACTTGCAGCCCCAAAAGTCACTGCATCATACCTAGCTTTACACAGGCACAAGCACTTCCTCTTGTAGTGCATTTTACCATGTTCTCATTGATTTAGGAGATCTTACACACTAGCTCCAGAAAGTCAGTGTGTATGGTATGTGTTACCTAAAACGACACATGAAACTAAGAAAACTGGGACGTGCAGCTTTGTCCTCACACGTGTTGACAGCCCAGATAGTAGATGATTGGTACATCAGTTACTACTTGCCGTCTGTATATTACGTTTGTAATGGTCACAGATACTAGGGTACATACAGCCATTAACAATTCGTTGATTCCACCGACTTCAACACCAGTGAAGTCCAAAGGCCAGAATGAAAAGACCTTAGTGATAATGCGACTGAGAGAGAACTCGAGGTGTCATTATCCTGCCCATGTCTTTCAAGTCATTTAGAACTGTCTGTCTGAGGAGATGTCATACATTAACGCTGACGTGCTGCTGCTTTGCACTCATTAAAAGAACTGTCCTGGAGTTAAAACTGTGCTGAATACATTTACGCAAATATAAGTACAATGAAAAATTTTATACTGAATACAGATTTGGAGAGAGAGAGAGAGACGGACAGAGTACAGAAGGACTGAGGAGAAAGGCAAGGGGAAAGTTAGGTAGAGAGACGCTATGAAGGCTTCAGTAGTGAGAGTATGAGGCCTGAGGAGAGAATCATCGTTGATGTGAACATTAGGTGAAGGGGTTTAGGAGAAAGGCAATAAAAGGGTTGAGAAAAATGGTAAAGCGACGGTGAAGACAGGTACAGTTCAAGAGAAAGGGTGGGTTGGGGAAAGTGGGAGGAATAGGGTTAAGAAGAGAAATGAGTCAGGGCAGAGAAGCAAGAAGGTGAAAGGAGAATCGAGGAAAAAGGCAAAATGACAGCTGAGAAGATATGCACACGAAAGTGGCAAAGAGGGCAGAAAGAGTGAGGGTTGAGGAGAGAGGCAGAGAGAGGGTTGCGATAAGAAGCCGGAGAAAAATGTACGATGACATGGCCAAGCCGGGTGTCTTTTGGGCCGAACACGAAAAGAATGGAACTTACAGCCGTATTTCTTATCCAGAACACTACGGAGAAATGTCCTTTTTGCGTTGTGAGGCTCCAAATATATGAGAGTTCTGCATGTGCTTGGAAAACTTAGAAATACCACGTTCACATGGCGTATTACCCCTACTCCGACCAAAGGACCACCACAATCCCACATTTCTTATAGAAGCAGGCGTTTTGAGTCAGTTTCAGCTTTATTGTGAGTGGTTTTATAGTGACTTTCACCTTTCTGTACAAAATGTATTGCGTGAGGTTTCCGTTTTTACGCTTTTGACCACCTATGGTGGATGAGGCATGACTGGTCTGGCCTTCCGTCCCACTGTGCGTGCGTTGGTTCGTGCATCCATAGCACTTCTCTGGGAGCGATATCTCCTGAACCCATCGACAGATTCCCACTAAATTTTTGCCAATGATGCAGTATGAGACGATGATGCATCCATAGCATTTTTCTGGGAGCAATATCTCCTGAACCCACCAACGGATTCCCACCAGACTTTTGCTAGTGATGCAGTATGAGACGATGATGAATTGAGTAGGTCCACTGGGTCAAGGGGCAAAGGTGAGGTCATAATTATGGGATAAACATAGTTTATCCTTGTGGGTTCGATATCTGAACTTCTCAATGAATTTCGACCAAACTTTTGTCAGTGATGCAGTATGAAGGGATGATGAACTGATTAGGTCACCAAGGTCAATGGGTCAAAGGCCAAGGTCATAATCTCCTGAGCCCCTCGACGGATTCCAACCAAACTTTTGTCAGTGTTATTGTATGAAAGGACAATGAACTGATTAGGTAAGCAAGGTCAAGGAGTCAAGAGTCAAAGTCATGTGGATGTGGGTGTGATATCTCTTGAAGCCTTTGATGGATTTCGATCAAATTTTGTCAGAGATTAACTATGAAGGGACAATAAACGGATTAGGTCAGCAAGTCAAGGAGCCAAAGGTCAATGTCATACTGATGTGAGCACGATATCTCCAGAACCCCTCAACGGATTTTGAAGAAACTTTTTTCAGTGATACAGCATGAAGGGATGATGAACTGATTAGGTCAGCAAAGTCATGGGGCTGGGAGTCAAGGTCACTTGGATGTGGGAGGGATATCCTTAACCCCTCGATAGAGTATGATCAAACTTTTTCCGCTGATACACTGTGAAAGGACAATGATCTGATTAGCTAAGCAAGGTCAAGTAGTCAAAGGTCAGAGTCATATGGAGTTGGGTGCGATATCTCCAGAACCTCTCGATTGATTTTGACCAAACTTTTGTCAGTGATGCAGTATGAAGGGGTGATGAACTAATTAAGTCATCCAGGTCAAGGCATCAAAGGTCAAGGTCATATGGGTGTGGGCGCAATATCCTATGAACCGCTTGATGGATTTTGACCAAACTTTTGTCAGTGATATACTATGAAGGAACAATGAACTGATTAGGTCAGGAAGGTCAAGGGGTCGAAGGTGAAGGTGGCATGCTGTCAACTTAGTTTATCCTTAGTCTCATTTCAACCATCCTATCTTCTCACTTCCTTGCGTCCCTCAACCTCTCCTCACTCACTACGGATGTGGACCGATGCAGCATCCCAGGAATGGCAATCCATGAATCCCCGACCTTCCCTCTGTTCTCTCTCTTTCTCTCCTGTGTGTTTGTGTGTCTGTGTTACTTATCTTCTTATTAGTTTAGGGACTCACTAGTATCTCTTCTCTAATTACAGTATTTGTTTTGCATATTACACCAACACTTAGCTTAGATGTCAATGCATGAAAATAATGTGGCAAGGGGGAGGTGATAGGGAGTGCCCTTAACTAATAATATGATCCCTCGGTACATTCCCTTGGAAAGCTGGGATTCCAAGGGGTTCCTTTGGTCTCATGAGGGTGGGTGAAATCAGAGAGAAGCAGGGTTTTGCGAAGTGGACAGGAACCAGCGAAATCCACCCGGGAAATTGTATGTGCG
>JAGKTI010000735.1:0-28987 GCA_018397915.1 Birgus latro | reverse complement strand
TCTGTCTGTCTGTCTGTCTGTCTGTCTCTCTCTCTCTCTCTCTCTCTCTCTCTCTCTCTCCTTTCTTCATTAACACTCTTCTCTCCCTCCTTACCTACCTCCCTCCCTCCCTCCCTCATCCCTCGGGCTCCCTCCTCCATTCCCTTTCCCGAAATCCATTCCACTTAAACACGTAACCTTTTTAGCACAAGATTTCAGCGCGAAGAGGGAGAGGAGGCAGAAAGGTACTTCACTGTGGGTCGAAGGGTGGGATGGTGGTGTAGTGAGATGTCGATGAGACTGAAGTACGTGTGTGAGTTGGGCTGTAATGAGGCTGACGGTGTAAGTGCTTGAGAGAAATATTTATGGAGGAGTGAGGAAAGGAAGATCAAGAACTAGGTGGAAAGAACACGAGGGAGGCTGGCTTGGTTAAGAAAAAACAGAGCAGAAGAAAGTACTGACTCGGGCTGGGAGGCATTTTTGTTAGGGCTTCCCTGGATTGTTGGAATTTTGAATATTTATGCTTTTCTTTTATTTTTAAATCTTTTGATTGGAGCAGAAATATAACCATGGCTACAGATTAATATTATCTGTGTTCCTATATTTTCTTCGCCAGAAAGGAGAAGGAGAAGAGGGGGAGGGAGATATGAGAGGGGAGAAAGACAGGAGATGGGTAAGAGAAAGAAAGAAGAGTGACAAAGGAGCGGGTGTGGTTAAAGAAAACAACTAAAGGAAAACAGGGAGAAAGATAACAGTGGGGGACGGGTCAGACTGAGATAACTGGTGGAAGGAAACTTTCTTTAGCTGCCCTCCTTCCCTAAACTGGTGTAATGTCCAATCACACGAACGAGAGAGGGAAAGAGAGAGAGAGAGAGAGAGGAAGGGAGGGAGAGAGACTAAACACGGAAACTCAGATAATCATATATGAGAGAAAAAATCAAAAGAGAACGTTACTGAGATGAGAGGAAAATCA
This sequence comes from Birgus latro, assembly GCA_018397915.1. Classification (NCBI taxonomy): domain Eukaryota; kingdom Metazoa; phylum Arthropoda; class Malacostraca; order Decapoda; family Coenobitidae; genus Birgus; species Birgus latro. The sequence continues at coordinate 28,035 of JAGKTI010000735.1, read as the reverse complement.
TCATCATGAGACCATGAGGTAAGGAGGCAAAGGCAAGACGTGATTAACACTTCCACTCTCCTTCCTGCACTCTTTCTTCACCTTTATCTCACTTTCTCTTTCCAGAAAGCCCAGGTCCACACTAAAAAAGAAAAAACATTCAGTTAACAATAGTAAATGAGAGGGATATTGTCAACAGAAGTACCTCGTAGGCAGTGTGGTGGAGGGTAATATTCAAAACAGGTAATGTCACCCCCACCACGTCACAGTTACTGTTAATAGTAACATACCTGCACAGTCAGTACTGTCAGCAATAGTACAGCCTGCACAATATTCTCACCAGCAACATAAGCTGTACTGTCAGCCGTAACATTACTTACTCACAGTAGTGACATTACAAACAGATCTTACCATACCTTAAATAAAATTTCTCCCATCTTCTGCTCCACCCATCAGTCGTCAAGTATTGATTTAGCCTTCGGTTTTCTTCCCGAGGAATTTTTCCCCCCTCCATCTTGCCTTCACTGTTGCTTTGTCCCTCTGTTTTTTTCCTCCCCTCTCTTCTCTCTCTCTCTCTCTCTCTCTCTCTCTCTCTCTCTCTCTCTCTCTCTTTCTCTCTCTCTCTCTCTCTCTCTCTCTCTCTCTCTCTCTCTCTCTCTCTCTCTCTCCTATCATCATCTTATGTTCCTCTCTCATCTCTATGGTCCCTTATTCTATTCCTTCATCTTAGATTTTTTTTTTCCGGGAAACAAGAATTACATGATAAAGTCAGCCCAGGGTATGAGACTGTTTACACCACAAGTTCTGATATGGGTGATGCAGTGGTCACTTCCCTGCACCAGTGCGAACTGACCCAGTTTCTATTCTTTTAATTTCTGTTCCTCTTGTCACGTTTTATGGCGTGCAGGGAATACGTGAGTTATAGTCACTACTTCATATCCCGAGGGATTCAGTTTAATCTGAAGTGAAAAAAAAAAAATGTTACCCCATAAGGTTCCGCTAATCAAAAGCAGCTGAATACATCTAGATCTTATCTCTTCTAAGCACAGCTTAGGTACACTTGCAAAACGCCATGACTTCCCTCACGTCCCTCACTACTAATCGCTCACTTTTCGTTCACTTACTCATTGACTCAATTTCTCTGATTGACAGCTCCATCCTTCACTGATTAGCTCACACTACGTCTCTCACTAACTTTGTCACTGTCCTTTTGCCATTGACTTACTGCTCACTGTCTCACTGATTGTCCATTACCGACTTTCTGAGTCTCACTGCCTGAATGGCTGTCGCTCACTGACTCGCTGTTGCAAACTAACCGTCCACTATTCCCTGGTTCACTGACTAAACTCAGACTGATCCTCACGTACACAACCCACTTTGTCAGTTACTCTTGGCTAACTGCTAGAAAGGGGAGCAGGTCCTTTTTAAATAACACCCCTCCCCAGGCTCCCCTTACTGGCTCAGCTCAGAACGTCCTAGAGTTTGGTAGAGAACTCATAATTTCTCATGCAGTAATGCATAAAAATCATCACTACAATAACAATAATGTCAATAACTGATTTCTAGGGTAAGAGAGAAAGTAAACAAAATAGACATGCCAAAATCTCCAGAATGTTCCTCATATCTCCATATATAAACATTAACCTAATCCTGTGGCACAACAGTCAGTTTCTAGAATGTTCCTCACATCTTCAGAGATAAACCACTAACCTAATCCTATTGGCATAACACTGCCTCTCCCTCGTAACTGTATCGCCGATGACACAACCACTTGGCCCTACCTGATAACAAACTACACACCGCATAAACTTCCAGACCAGTGGATTGTTGTCACCTCTGCTGTCTAGGTCCCACAACATGAAGATCTGGATTGCCAGTGCTATCAAATTCATCATTCTCATGGGCCCTCCCTCCATCTCCAGTGTCCAGCAGGTCCTCAGCTCCACTCCAATTGCACTTCCCAGGTCCATGATACCCCCTGTGGAAAATACATCAGAGCATTTCACAAAGAGCCCTCTCAGTTGCTCATTCAGTGAATTCTCCAGACACTGGGCACTCCTAGCAAAGTGTCTGGGTAGTTCTTCCTGGGGATTAACTATGTTCCTCATGCATACACTGCTCAGCAGCTCATGATCTACTTCTTTGCACAAACTCACTACTTGTCCCTGATGTAGCTTGCCAGGACAAAGTGAAAAGTCAGCTATGACAACACGTGCTTCTTCTGCCATAGGGTCACTAAGGTCCTGCCCACTATCACTGTTCCTTCTATCATACCATAGCTCCCGTGCTCAACCAATCTCAGGGCAGTGTGCAGCATGTCACAGATCTGGCAGGGCACCAGCATCTGTCACTCGGGGGGGGGGGGGATAAATGTAGTCCATTTGGTTATCACTATTAGACTTCCATGTCCCACAGCCCACAGAGGAATACTCCTTTCTCCTAGCTGCATTCACATCAAATGGAAGTCAAGCAAGCAATGGCAGGACACCAGGCAGTCCAAACTCCCGATGCAGGGGTCTCTGATGTCTATAACACACATGGCCAAGGACTCTTCCTTGTGTCCCTGATTCATCTCTACAGCCATCAGTCCCCCAAGCCCAGTGCAGCACCTTGTAAAACCCCATAGCTGCTATGAACTCTCTGAAAGCTGCCAATGACCCACCACTTTCAATTGCCTCTCTGGTCCTGTGTCAGTGACCATTGGGCACGCAATTCCCTCAGACTCGTCAATCTCCTCCATGCCCCTGTCACTGGCACCTAAGGAATGTACTCAGTGCAGACCCTTCAGATGCTGCTCAAAGACTTTTATCCCACTACTGACTTCTGTATTTCACTACTAACTTTATCCTCCGATATACAGGAAAACTCTTCCCTCACTTATCTTAACTGGTAACTTAATTTCTCCACCTTGCTGTATGCCACCTTTCTTGTTCCAATAGTTTCCTGATCCCATCCTGCAGTTCATCACATAGCTGTTAAAGCTCTTGTCTCTGCCCAATTTACTGTTCCTCTAGTTTTGTGCAGTGTTGTGCTTGGGCGTTTTGCTATTCTTGATTTATTTTCAGTACTGTATGTTTTTTTTTCTTGATATTATTTCTTTTGTTCTTCATAGTGTTTCCCTTCATCATGATATTCATTTTTTCTTGTAAATAATTCTCTCATTCTACTTGCACTTCTCTCACCACTGCGAGTAGATCTTCTATTTGTTTTTAATGATCTGCTCTCAGTATTGCGAGTATATCAGCCAGAGATATGTTCGCCATTTTGGCAGCCTGTTCATGCACTTCCATCTCCCAAAACGTATCCCACTCCTGACACCAGCTGTTACCCCATAGAGTTCTGTTGATACGTCAAGAACGACGTGTAGACAGGCCAGGGTGGTCACTGAACACTTCTGGGTTTTATGCCTTCTAAGCATAGCTAAGGAATACGTGCAAAACACTGTGACTATTCTGTCTCACATCACCTCACTCCTTTACTCACAACTGCTCGCTCACTGTCCGTTCACTGACTCATTGGCTTTCACTGATCTTGTGTCATACTGTGCTGTGTGCGAAATTCCCTGGCTAGAACGTGCACTGCTGTTTCCGCCAGATCTCTCGAGCTTAGGCATGACTTTCTTCAAACTTCTATATTACATATTAACAGTATTAATGTCACTAGCTATTATATAGTGTGCTATGATATTTTAGTGTCCTGACAAGGGAAATCTCCAGAATGTTCCTCATATCTCCAGATATAAAGATCACCCTATAGTCTTACTGCATAACACTTAATTTCTATAATATTCCTCATATCTCCCGTTATAAACACTAACCTAATCCTACGGCACAGCACGAAGTTTCTAGAATGTTCCTCGCATCTCCAGAGATAAACCACTAACCTAATCCTACCGACATAAGAATATAGATTCTCACAAACCCCACATTAATGCTACGGTGACTATAGTCCATAGCATCTTGTTAAATCACTATAGTTAGAACTAAATTGGTAGAGAACCAGTTGTATGTTCATATCAGTGCAGAGCACCTCTGATATGTTCACAACAGTTGGTTCCATACTTGACATTGCACCAATATCATTCGATCTGTTTTCCTGTAATGTCAGTGACAAGCAGGAATTGACACTTCTGCTGTTATTGATAGTTATAATACCAGTATCCTTTTTTCGGCATGAAGTTTAACCCATCGTACTGGTGTGAGCAGGTGAAGTTCCAAGAATGTCATGTACAGTAAGTATTGGTCGTAGTGAACTGTCGTGTTTTCTGCCACCCCAGTATATCAGAGTTATTAGATATAATCAAGCTGCATTACACTTTACAGATTGCATTCACCAACGATTTAGGGAGGTTAAAGAAGTTCCATCTGCGTCACGTGCGTCAGAAATTATCATCACGAATTAGGTTTCACGTCCTCTTAGATACTGTATATATGTCTAGTCACACGGCTGTTAGTTGCCAAAAATCTCATCATCAGTGACATATAAAAATTAATTGTGCTTCCGTAATATAAGTTTTACAAATATAACTACTAAGATTATGAACAGGCACACTAGTGAACGATCATTAGTCTACCCAAGGCAAGCCATAGGTGTAAACATGGTCTGTTTTTGCTACCACAGCATAAAAGAGTTACTACCACCCGTTTTAACAAGCAGGTCATTCTTTTGCAGATGAGATTAGGAGGGTGTTTTTATATCTTTATCTAGGGGGAGTATCGGCATGCTGAACAAAATTGCCGGAGGAGTTGCAAAACGTAGGTACAAAGAAAACTCATTTGTCTTTCGCAGGAGGAGCCAAGTCAGTGATTGGGAATTTGCAGGTGACTCGGGACAGGTGAGACATGTGTTAATTAGGACTAACGATGATTGGGGCAGCGTGGCTGGGATAAAGGGAGTCACAGGCACGCATGCAGCCACGACAAATCTGCTTTGAGACCTCGTTTTCTATGCCTTACAAGGTGTGTGTGTGTGTGTGTGTGAGAGAGAGAGAGTAAGAGTGAATAAGACTGACAGTAACTGACAGCGAGAGGGAACAATTAAAATGGTAACAACAAAGTATGGATGTGAGCGAGAAAGTAAGAGGAAATGAGTGTGGGTCAGAGAAATTCTTAAGAGTGTGATAAGAGTAAAATCAGAACGGTATGGAATGATACAGAATGAAAATAAAAGGGATGATATAACTGTGTGCGAGGAAAATATTATATCCCACAGGAAAATAAAATGTATACTTTCCGTGTGGTGGTATTAATCTCGTTTCAGTCCATAGCTGAACCGGTATTTTAAGGGTATTGAGTAGTTAATTTTATTTTTGCACATAGCTTTTCTTCTATGACACTTCAGTCGGAAATCAGTAATAAAGGAGTTATACCCTTTTTTTTTTTTTTTTCATTCATCCTGTCGACAGCCAGGACGTGATTTGCTCTTGCCATTACACGGGTGAGTTGCTGACTGGTAAATGAGCTTCTCCAATGCCTTCATGTATAACAAGCACTCTCCTACTCCTACACTTGTTTTTTAGGTACTAGCACAGAAGCCCGTTTCCGGCTACACCTCATGTGAATCACCTCCCCACCTACTTATATTCCCCCATGGACTTGTCATCCAGTTGACCCATTTTCGTCCATGACCTTGTTTTCCCACTTGAACCCATTTCCTCCCATGTGCCCATTTCCTCTTTGGACCTATATTCCCACCATGGTCCTATATTCCCCTCTGTACATATTTTCCCCATACATCAATTTTCCCCCATTGGGTTAACCTATGCCCTGGAGCTTGTTTTACACCATGGATTTTTTTTTTATCCAGTAGACCTATATTTTCCAAATGGACCAGTTATACCAATGGATCTGTATCTCCCCATGAACCTATTTTCTCCTCATGTGGACACAGCAGATCCCTACATATTTTTTTTGTTTTTTTTATGAACATACTTCGTTCATAGACCTTTTATACCCATTAAGTCAGTGTTTCTACTTGGGCCCATTCCTACCAGGGATGTATCCCCCATGGACCAATTTTTCCTGCACTGACCTATTTCATCCATGGACAAAGTCTCGCCCAAAGGTGGTACACGTGAATCATCTGTGGCAGTACCATGGGCCAGGAGAGTACAGCTGAGATATCTCCGAGGAATCGTGTTCCCCCTCAGCCGAGGATGTTGAGGAGGACCAAGGATCTGAAGTACAAGAGCATGGTGACAGTTTCCTGAGAGTAGAGGTGCATCAGGAAGAGGACTAAGACATTCTAGGAGGAGTGGACTGTGCGGATGAGCAGAGACGTTGTTGGAAACAGCATAGAAGTAGATCTGATAAGTTGAAAGATTATTTTGTGTATTAAATGTTTAGTTAGGATTAAGGACAACAAAAGGACTAGGGATGGGGTAGTGTTGAGAAGCGCGATTTGCTAGTTAGGTAGTCTGGAAGTTTCTGTGTTCCTGATATTTTACCCTTGCATGTCAGAGTTACCAGTTAGCCTGCTATTGTGAGCGTAGTTATTTCGTAAATTGTACATTAACCTGGGCCATCTCAGAGATGTATATATATGCCCAAACTTTTTGTCATGCCCAGTCCTTGAGACGTATATAAACGCACTACAATTGCGAACTCCGTCAGCACCACATTTGTCAAGTTTCGCGGTTGAATTTTGGTAGGAATGTGGGGCACACCTTCCTCTAGCAGCTGCCAGGCGGCGACGTGCCCTGACCCCGCGTGACCCACGGTCGCCTCTCGCTCGTTCACTCTGATGCCAACACACCCTAAAGAACTATTAAGAACTATAAAGAATCTGTGTACTTGCGACATATGATGCTATATATAATTGTAAGGCCTTGTAAATATGTTAGAACAGTAGTGTAAGGCGAGAAACGGTATAATGTAGGTGGACAAGACACACATATTGAGTACAGTGTGCAAGAATTTGGCGATTTCGATGTGTTCTGTGAGTAAAACTACGATTATATATCCTATAATAGTGTCTGACAACCAATATATTCTTGTATGACCTACCAATTCCTACGTAATGAACCTCTTTGTACCTTCCCTGAGTGTTTTGGCCAAATCTGGTATAGTTGGCCCTTGCAAAGAAGACGAGAATGAGGGTGAGTTGCAGACCACAAGAGAATGGCATTTCTAGAGCCAAGTGAGCACTTTAACCCCTTAACCGCAGGTCGTCACTTTCGTGACGTTCGGGTGCAATGGATCATACTACGGGGCGTCACTTTTGTGATTCTGTGTTGTTTTGAATTCGCCCAGGCTTTCATGTGGTGACTTGTATCATCCATCAGCACTGCCAATGTCCAACGATAGTCAGAGCTGCTAATGTCATCAGTACTCCCATCCATTGTTGACAATTTAGCCATTTTCCCCCATTCTAGACTCCCCTCCCTACCTCCCCTCCATTACCCTCTCGTGTCGTCTGCTCAGCCACCCTGCGCTACGCAAATCTTCCCCGGATTTTTCCACTGATTTCATCCATTGAAATGAGCCCTATGCCCTATTCTTATACAAAATAATATATATTAAAAAAAAAAGGTAACTGATAGTGCCATACACCTGGAATTGGCTAATTATCACTTGGCAACATCCAACCTGCATTCGTTCGCTAATTTCCCTTTCTTTTTTCCCCGTGAAATATGCCGTATGACCTATTCTCGTAATATAAATGTTTAGAAGAAAGGAAGGGAGAAGCCTGAGTGATATTTATATTCACCTGGAACTACCTAATTTATTATGTATTGTCTAGATTTCCTATGACTTATTTCTTAGCATATACATTAACAGCTGACATTTTCAACTCTTGGCCACCGAGATACAAACATCTCAGTTCACTGTCGCCCTTCAAGGTAAAAGCACGTCGCAGTCGCGCCCCTCCATTTCTGCCGCTTTTGCACCCATTATAAAAGGCCCTGTGACCTCTACCCCTACTAAACATCGTGTGGGAAGTGGTAAAGAACTGTAGATGTATATAAGTGTAATAAAGTACTAGAAATAATAAAGTGTGAGTGTGTATATGAATAAGAAATTACAGAATACGAGCGGTGAATCAGCGCGAGTGGGAGGCTTGTACACGCTCGTATTTTGCATTGCTTTCCCAGTGTTTTATTTTTGGAGCATGGATTCCAAACTGCTTGGAAATCATTGAATAGTGTTTCTAGTAATAACATCAGGCAGTGGTATTCATATTACGGGATGTCAGGAAGTGTAAAGTGGAGACTTAGTTACCCAACTTCAGAAGTCCCCACAAGGCCTACGGTAGTCGACGAGTGCTAAAAAAAAAAAAAAACATCCAAGGAGAAAGCTGAAGGTATGTGCCATATGCGTATGCAATTATAATATTCTAGGACTAACAACTGATTTTTGGCAAATATTTTTAAAAGGCCAGTCGGAGCGCGGATTTGCCCCGCGGGATGGGCACGGCGCGCCTCCGACAACCCTGCGGTTAAGGGGTTAATGGTTGTTTTCCACGGTTTCTGATAAAAACCGACCTCTCTAGCCAGGAAAACCAAGGTCGAGAAGTTGCCTGACTGGGGTGATTTTTATGTACCAGAGTAGTCAGGACGTGGTTGATTAATTGTTATGCACTTTTTCTCAATACCGTTTTATCTGTGTGACTGCTTGTTATATTATGTAATTTAATTTAAGTTTGTATGCTAAATAATTTATAGTGTTATCCAGTGTAAGAAAACACTGGATATTTTGGATGTCTCTGATCTGGCAACTGTAGGTGCTAGAGCATAGTAGAAGCTTCGAGAGTACCGTAAGGATATAAAAGGATGGAGGAAGGTTCAGTTTTCAGTACAGTTTGCATGTAGTTCATTGTCAGTGCAGTGCTTGTGGAAGTATTGAAGTGTTGTTGGCATGCTTTAAGTGTCAGTTCAGTTTGTGAAGATAGTGTATCTTCGGTGCTTGTGAAAATAGTGAAGTTGGCTAGCATTAAATGTAATTATCTGGAAGATAAAGACAGTGAACTTTAGAAGCCAGTGTTTATTTACAACGCCTCAGCTGGTCCTGCTGTGCACCGAAAGGACAATTTTCATATCCAACCACTGCATGCAGAAACAATACTGCTCCAAAGTTCCAAAGTAAGTGGTATCTGTGACTGGATGGGCACCAGGTAAACTGCATGTACTAATAGCGAAGGTTTTCACTGAGGCTGCTCTTACGTTCGTTCGTTCGTTCAAAGATTTCTGCACCATAGTGCAGGCCGGGCCATACATTAGCCCGGTCAGTGGGGTGTTGGCTGATTAAAACAATAGTAAGGGGGAAGACAGGGCATTGGGAATGCCCAGCACACACGCCCTGTCTTCTGCTGGCTTTGTGGTGTGTGTGTGCTCTTACGTTCGTTCGTTCAAAGATTTCTGCACCTGTAGTGCAGGCCAGGCCATACATTAGCCCGGTCGGTGGGGTGTTGGCTGATTAAAAAAATAGTAAGGGGGAAGACAGGACCTGGGGATTGCCCAGCACACACGTCCTGTCTTCTGGCTGGTGCTCTTATGGGTGTCCAGCTTTACTTAAATTTTTTCCCTGAGGACATTGAGGTGGTAACTCTGATGACGATGAACCACACTTTATCTCACTGGCTGTGTGTTGTTTAGAGCCCTAAGGATTATGGTGGTACCAGTGGACTTTTCGAGTGAATTGGAGACACAGTGTGGATTTGGTGTCCTTCCTTGGTAGGTGGAGCGGCTCACCGTTCCACACAGCCTGTCAGTTTCCTGTAAGCAAATTTCCAAATTATATTAATGCTTAAGTGGTGGTATCTGGGGATTTCTGGGAATCAGCCCCTGTTGTTGTGTATGTGAACTACCGGACTTTGAAAATGGGATACCTACCTTGTGTGTGAAGTCAATGACATAAAAAGTAATAATTCCAGCCTGTGACAACATCGAAAGTTGACTCAACTGTAGTGAAGGACCACCAACAAAAACCTGTTATGCTCAGTAACTATAAGAAAAATTTGGTTTATTACCTAGAAATGAAAATCAGTTAAAATGTAACGTGCTTTTTTTAAGTGATCTTTGGAAGAGTCATTAACCACTGATAGGTTGAGTCTTTGTAAGGTAGTTTACTTCGCCGAGCCATTGTTTTAACCAATGTAAATTGTATCTCATATGAGTCTTGAATCTTGGCCCATACAGACCTTTAATGTGCCTCATGTGGGGTCTGCAGATCAGCAAGGGTTAATATAACTTTGTAATAAACATTAAGAAACGAAGGTGTAATGCGTCCAAGAGGGTAACTCAAACGAATTTCAAACATGGGCGGATTGAGGGGGAGAGGCAAGGAGGGCAGCCCTTACTTTGCACACGTACTGGTATCGAGAGGCTGCTGCAATATTTTTTTTGTATTTTTTTTTCTTTAATGCATGTATTCATTTTATGGCATGGTTTATATACTTGGTGCTGACTGTTTAGTAACCGAAGATTGTACTATAAAAAAACTCTTATTCAGCAATAAATTTTGATATTCATTTAACAGAACAAATTTGTGCATAAATATAGCTTTCAAGATAACCCCTCCTAACCCGTTTAACACCTTGACGTATTTTATTATATTTTATTTTTTTCCCCCTACGTCCAGATTTTTAAAAACCCGTCACGTCCCGACCGATTTCCAACCTACGATACCCCAAAATCCCGAGCATTTTTGGGGAAAAAAAAAATACTGGCTCAAACCTTCGCTTTTGGTGAGAAACATCGAAAATCCATAGAGAAATCGCGATCCTGTGCTTAAAAATGTTGATACAGGTGTCATGCAACCTTACGTTTTCCTTTTTTTTTCAGGGTACCTAGCTAAAGAAAACGAACTATGGAAGGGTTAACTAATTCAAGCCACTTTCAATTACGTATCTATTTATGTATTTGGTACGAATTTATGTGTAGTAACAGACTATATTGGTTTTCACACATTTATATAGGCAAAAGAAGCATTGTTCAGTCGCCTAACACATCCACACATGGCACCTTCCTTTATGACATTACCACCTCATCACTTCTGTTTGTTTCTTGCTCTAGCTTCTTTATTTCTTTGTCCTCCACCTCAGGAATCACTTTCACCGTGAATTTCGTCATTGGAGAGACCGTGGGGCAACATACCTTTACTGGCCAGTTTACTGCTAACAGGTGAATTGCCCAGTGGGGGGGAGGGGGGGAGGGGGGTTAGGTAGGGGCAGGCAGTATCCCTGCTTGACAGCAGGTAGAGGAAGGTCTCCCACATATGCCTACCAAAAATCACCCATGAAACATGAAAACTGTGCAGATTATGACCCTTGCAATTGCGCGACATATCCGTACGTCGATGGGTATAGCTGTGACAAAACATCGCGACGTACCCATACATCGATGGGATTCCTCGGGTTAAAGTTAGGAAGGATCTCTAGCAGTGATTCTATATGTAATTCCTCCATTACAAAGTGTACTCTAAGTGGAAGAAAATCCTTTGAAAAGTAGCAGGAATTTAAAAACTTCTGACTGAAGGAGTTAATATTTCTAAAACATATCTTAATTCTTGTAGATTGGCGCCATCACCAGAAAATTTTACATTACATCATTTGGCTCACCATGTGTGAAAGAGCACTCATATCAAACATTATATACATCCTTTGGTGCATAATAAACTAAAATATAAACTGAGTATTTGTGTATGTAGCATTCAAGGAACTATGCCATTTGAAATTTATTCCACCGAGTACAGTATTTAACTAAGGTCACTGATTGTTACTAACGAGCACCACCCTTGTTAATTTCTTGAATTTCATGGCTGCTAAAGATGGGGAAGATGACAAGCCTAAATCATGAATTCAAGCATACACACAGTAATCTAAACTTAAACTGATTACGACAATGCTTTTAAAGGAATTTTTCGTCACCACACAGAAGAGACTACTTCTGCATTACTCACTGTAAACTTTTAACTAGGTACACCTTTGGTCTGTTTATCGAGGAAATGTATCGATGGGGAGGCCGGGATTGAGGGAGGAGGGAAATGGCTGGTGCATGTTTGGGTTACCTGTGCGTCCCGCTTGATGATTCATTGCCCCCCCCCCCCAACCACCACCACTCTACACCAACCCCTCGTTATTGTTGAGCTGGATCCTCCACTGACCCAGGTCAGTGTCTACGTGACAGGCAGGAAAAAGACGACATACATTCTGTGATTTTAATCTAAGTACACACACACACACACACAGAGAGATTACAATGCACAGCCTTCCTTTCCATTGCCACTGACGCAACATTTTCAAGTTCCTATGTCCATTTCTAAAGTATTTATGGCAGACATCAAAGCGTGAATGGTGTCCCAGGACTTGCCGCACTAACTTCAGGTGATTCTAGGGCTAATTTTGGGTAAAAGTTTGCTGTATCAACGTGGAGTTCAATTCTCAACCACTACGGGTATCAGTTGCTGATGTCCGGATGGACGAAATCACTCCTCATAAATATTATTCTTAAAGGGCACCAAAACAAATTCTTCTGCAACTTTCGCCAAGTTATGAAAAAATCAAACTAGCCATTTATAATAACCTACCTGTTGTTGTTGTTTTAGATTCGTCCATCTAAAAAAAAAATTAGTATGGACACCGGCAGATGAAGCCCATCATTGAAATTGGTGAATTAGGTGCAAGGTTGAAGGGGGGGCGATGGCTGCTGCTGCTGCTGCTGTTGGGCTGCTGCTGCTGCTGTTGGGCTGCTGCTGCTGCTGCTGTTGGGCTGCTGCTGCTGCTGCGGCTGCTGCTGGGCTGCTGCTGCTGCTGGGCTGCTGTGAATGTGGGCTGATGCTGCTGGTGGGCTGCTGCTGTGGGGCTGCTGCTGCTGGTGGGCTACTGCTGCTGCTGCTGCTACGGCATGGCTGCTGCTGCTGCTGCCGCTGCTGCTGATGAACTGCTACTGCTGCAACCGCGCCGGCCCCCGGAACCCTAGCCTACCGTTTTAGGTAATGGCCACAGCCAAACCAAATAAATCGCTTTGGTTTTAGTTCATGGCATTTATTTCATATTAGTCATACAGACAGTGCTGGATTAGCCATGAAGCAAATGAGGCAGATACCTCAGGGTCTTCCCCCCCCCCTGATGGGGGGAGGGGATGTTCCACATTTTGTTCACTGTTTTTTTTTTCACTTTTGTTTTACAGCAAAACACGTGAGTAAAAGTCAAAATAAAAATAACGTATTGTTATGAAGGGGGATTTGCAAGTTAGTTGTTCGAGAATATTCTCGGTGTGTCTGTACGGTAGGCTAGTTCCGGTATCGGTACGGTCAGAGTTGCCAGCTTGCCTGCTGTTAGTGAGCGTAGTTGTTTTGTAAGTTATGCATTAATTTGTATGATCTTCTTCTCCATAATCTTTTATTTACGTGATTGTTTGTTAAATTATGTAATTTAATTTAGGTTTGATAATTTATTTAGAGTGTTATGTAATGTAAGAAGATGGGCATATTTTGGTTGTCTCTTAGTTGGCAACTGTTTACAGTCGTACCGTCGAGTTAGTCCTAGACGTTCCTCGAGTAATGCAAGGTTATATAAGGATGGGGAATGAGACACTAGTTCTTGTTAAGGTTAAGGATTAGTTGGGCCTCAGTCAGTTTGACTGAAGTTTAGCCGGTGCAGTATCAGTGAAGTTTGTGTATTTTCGGTGAGGGTGAGGAGACTGTAGCACCAGTCGAGCAGGGCAGTACTCCCAGGGAGGATGGAAAGCTGATGACAGGGAGAGCTGGAGCTCCCGTTTCACCAGCCCTCAGGACTTGTTCCTGACCATCCTCCTTTGCTGAACTTTTTCAGTGTCTCAGTTACACAGAGAGTAGACCAGCATGCTCTCCTATACAAGTTTCTCTAACTGTCAACACCAAACTACATACACCTACACACTACACTTCCTTTTCAAAATTTTCAAAATGGCGCATAAAAATCATGCCTCGGAGTCCCCAGGGGGGGGGGACCATAAATGCCCCCACCATCCGCCCCTCTCCCGGTGACGACTCAAAGAGCTGCCTGGAACCACTGTCCGACTCACTCCTTCTTCATTTCTGTAACATTCGCGGCCTTTCCTCTAACTTTCACGCTGTTGAGCACCACCTCTTCTCCTCTAAACCTCACCTTCTCTTTCTCACTGAGACTCAGCTGTCTGAGGCAACTGACAGCAAACCCTTTTCTGTATCCTCCTACTTTCTCTATTCTCGTTTCAAAGCCAAAGGTGGCTGTTGCGTATACGTACGCAACGATCTATCTTGCTCTCGTGTTCCTGAACTTGATTCTTCTGAATTCTCTGCTCTCTGGCTTCGGCTTTCCTGTCATTCTCTGACTAAATATATCTGTGCTGTTTACTTATCTCCTAATTCTACTGACTATCAAAAATTCTTTGACTATCTTACTTCTACGATGGAACACATTCTATCCATTTCTCCTTTCTCTGAAATCTCCATTCTAGGAGATTTCAATGTTCACCACCACCTTTGGCTCTCCTCTCCTTTAACTGATTCACCTGGTGAACAAGCCTACATCTTTTCTATCCTTAATGACCTAGAGCAGCTTGTACAGCACCCTACCCGTATCCCTGACCGCCTTGGAGAGAGTTCCAACATACTTGACCTTTTCCTAACAACTAATCCTTCTGCTTACACTGTTCATCTTTTCTCTCCGTTGGGCTCCTCCGATCATAATCTTATTACCTTAACATGTCCAATCGCTCCAGTACGGCCTGTGGACCCTCCAAAGAAACGCCGCCTGTGGCACTTTGGAGCTGCAGATTGGGAGGCCCTCAGGCAGTACTTCTTTGATTTTCCATGGAATGATTATTGCTTCCTTGGCCGGGAGCCATCTGAGTGTGCCTTGCGCGTTACGGAGGTTATTCTCTCGGGCATGGAAGCATACATTCCTTTCTCATATCCTCTGACTAATGCAAGAAAGCCTTGGTTTAATCACGCTTGTTCTAATGCTGTCCGCAACAAGGAGAGGGCCTATAAGAGGTACCGGAGCCAACCCACCCCTGAATCACACCTTTTATATATTTCTGCCCGGAATCGTGCTAAGTCTGTTCTTCGCTCTGCTAAAAACAATTTCATCCGTGCTAAATGTTCCCAACTCTCCAACTCGAATTCTTCTCGCTCCTTCTGGCACCTTGCCAAAAACCTTTCTAACAACTTTACCTCATCATCCTTCCCTCCTCTTTTCTACTCTGATGGCTCTGTAGCTATTTCTTCTACTGATAAAGCAGATCTCTTTGCTCAGACTTTCTCCTCCAATTCCACCTTAGACGATTCCGGTGCTATTCCTCCATCACTTCCCCCCTCTGACTTCCTATTGTCTGACATTAAAATTTCTTCAGCTGATGTGTTCTCTGCCATTACTGGCCTCAATACTAAAAAGGCATACGGTCCTGATGGAGTCCCTCCTGTTGTCCTCAGAAACTGTGCTTCTGTGCTTACACCCTGCCTAGGTAAACTCTTTCGCCTTTGTCTCTCAACTTGTACCTTTCCTTCTTGCTGGAAGTTTGCTCTCATTCAGCCAGTCCCAAAGAAGGGTGACCATTCCCAACCCTCTAACTATCGTCCAATTGCTTTAACATCCTGCGTATCAAAAGTTTTCGAGTCAATTCTTAACAGAAAAATTTTAAAGCACCTTTCCTGTCACAACCTTCTTTCTGATCGTCAGTATGGGTTCCGTCAGGGACGCTCCACTGGCGATCTTCTCACCTACCTTTCAGACTCTTGGTCATCCTCCTTTCGGAACTTTGGCGAAAGCTTTGTCATTGCACTTGACATCTCAAAGGCTTTCGATCGAGTCTGGCATAAATCTTTAATTTCCAAACTGCCCTCCTACGGTTTCTATCCTTCTATCTGTGCCTTCATCTCTAGCTTCCTTTCTGGTCGTTCTATAGCCGCTGTTGTAGACGGCCATCGTTCCTCTCCTAGACCTATCAACAGTGGTGTTCCTCAGGGTTCTGTCCTATCACCTACTCTCTTCCTTTTATTCATCAATGACCTTCCAAGCTGTACATCTAACCCTATCCACTCATACGCTGATGATTCCACCCTTCACCTTTCCATTCGGTTCCCGCAACGTCCATCTCAGCAGTTGCTTCAACAAAAGAGGGATGAGGCTATGGCATACCTAATGTCTGATTTGGCTCGTATCTCTGACTGGGGTAAAAATAATCTTGTTATTTTCAATGCATCAAAAACTCAGTTTTTACACTTATCAACCCGACAAAATCTTCCTCAGGATTACCCACTAATGTTTAATAATGAACAGTTATGTCCTGCATCATCCTTGAACATGCATGGGGTTTCATTCTCTCAGGATTTGTCTTGGAAAGAACATATTACATCTCTTGTGAAATCTGCTTCCAAGAGATTAGGGGTGCTAAGCCGATTCCGTACTTTCTTTACCCCTGCACAGTTGTTGACCTTGTACACGGGTTTTATTCGCCCGTGTATGGAGTACAACTCTCATGTGTGGGGAGGCTCTCCACATGCAGCTCTTCTCAATAGGGTGGAGTCAAAGGCTTTTCGTCTCATTAACTCTCCTCCTCTTACTGATTCCCTTCAACCATTGTCTCTTCGCCGCGCTGTTGCATCTTTATCTCTCTTCTATCGCTACTTCAATGGTCACTGTTCCTCTGAACTGTCTGCTTGCATCCCTCCACCTCTACGACGGGCACGTAGTACCCGTCTAGCAACAAACTCTCATCCCTTTTCTGTCCAACTCTCTAATGCAAGAGTTAACCGTTACTCCCAGTCTTTTATTTATGCAACTGGTCAACTCTGGAACTGTCTTCCTCTGTCTGTATTTCCTACTTCCTATGATCTCCAGTCTTTCAAACGCAGTGTGTCCAGGCATCTCGAATTGAACGGATCTTGAATTTGGCTCTCTTTTGTACTGTTTTTGTTTTTTCTTGGAAGGAACAGTATGCAGGCCCGTGGCCTTTGGTTCCTTCTTCCATGCATAAAAAAAAAAAAAAAAAACTTGTGAAGTTATTGAAGTGTTATTGTGAAAACAGTGAAGTGTAAAAACAGTAAAGTGTTGTCAAGTATTAAGTGAAATTGCAGTTAGTACAGTCTGTATACGTCCAGTGCTTGTGAGAACAGTGAATTGAAGTTAGCAGGCATTAAGTGGAATCATTTGGTAAATAAAGGCAGTCAACTTTAAGAAGCCAGTGTTTATCTTCGCCTCAGCTGATCTTGTTCTGTACACCTAAAGGCTGACCATAGGAAGAACAACTCACTGGGCAAAGTCCTTCCTATACTGCACTACTGCTGTTGGAGCCTGTGGCAGTGTGGGGACAGGGACGTAACAGTATTATGTTATTATTTCTATTTATAGCAGGTTTCCAAGTAGGTTTATACAGTGCCAAATTTATGTGCGTCTGCACTGAGGTGAGATTGATTTTTAGCGGTAATATTAGGATTAACGCCTTGTATCAGGCTGACGTCATTATTCCCGTTGCTGCCTGACGATTTTACTCAACCTGGGAATGGATGTGTGAGCTTGATTTCTAGCGGTAATATTGGGATTAACCCCTTGTATCAGGATGACGTCATTATTTTTATTCCCGTTGCTACCTGACGATTTTACTCAACCTGGGAATGGCCTGTCGTACTGAAGGGGTTTATTAAGACTTGCCTAACCCTTCCAGTTCGAAAAATCTATCCTAAACTGAACAAATTTGTCAATGTGGCAAGGATAAAATGAAGAAAAAAAATGTCCACGGCTTAAGAGGATTAAGGGATGATCTTTTCTTCCCAGGTGCGTTTTTACACAAAAGGTCCTCACAAACATATATATATGTCTCATGGCCTTCACCTACCTTAATCCGGGCCAACATACAGATATGGAGAGGTATAGTCTTCATATTTCAAAATATACAAGCTAGGCTTAACACACACTAGTGTTCTATGAAATTATTCTTCTACAAAGAAAACGACAGTACAGTGGTAAACAATGATAAAATATTTAAGAAAATTTCTGTTTTTTGACTTCCTCTGTTCAGACTTTGTATGCAGGGGTGTCATTTCAGTTTTGCAGGGAGGGGAGATATGAACATCTGGGATAACACGCCGTATTGAGCGTTGTGTTAGGGCCACACAGTTCACATGTGGGAGGAAGGGATGGCGGGTACAGGTGGCCGCACCTTTTTACCTTGCACTTCATATACTGTAAAGTAATATTTTATCTTCCAGAAAAAAGAAATTAGAAACAGTTTTTTCACACAGTTTATTTATGACCAGTGTCAGTTGACACCTACCGCGATAGCAAATATTCCATCATCTTTAATGCCATTCCACTCGTCAGTGTGTGTGTGTGTGTGTGTGTGTGTGTGTGTGTGTGTGTGTGTGTGTGTGCGTGCGTTACATCTTTGTAAGTTGATAAAATTTTGTTTTATTTTAGCCACAGAATAAACAATGTTCTGCCGGCTGTTCATGAGAAACAATGTTCTGCTGTTGTTCATAAGAAACGATTAACTGTTATTATTTCGCCTCCTGTTTTGCTGCGGAGTTTGTCTGTAGTCACACTTCTATGAGACAAGGTCACTGTTTTAATGTGTTAAGAGAGGATGAAGTATTTAGGGAAATAGATAATGTTTCAGTTATTACTACTACTATCACTACGAAGAGCAAGCAAAGCTTATCAGACCCCTCTACTTCGAAAGTAAAAAAAAAAAAAAGTACCTGGTAGGCTACGTCCTGCTGCTGAAGGAATTAAGATTTAGTGGACGATAATGTCGGACCTGATTTTGGGATTACCTATGCCTGTTTTCCTGTCAGCACAGTTGGTTCACCTGTACTTCTCCCACACTGGTTCATTTATGCATATGCCAACCAGTACCCTATTGCATATTTTACATGCACTATAATTTGATATTAGACAGACATAATCAATATGAAATAAAATCAATGTGCGTAGCATACAAAGTACAAGTACATCGCTAAAGATGGGATGCTAGAACGCCTCCTGTAAATTCATGAAAATTTCACTTCTAGACTCTACCCTTCCACTTCATTTTGCTGTGTAGTCTCCAGCAACACGTAAGGGTACGTACTAGCCAGTTACACTTAAAAAAAAAAAAACCGTCATGTCAAAGAAGATTGGCTTCTCTGTTGTTCAGCATCAACGGCGCGTGATTTGATGTACCTTGCATGGAGGAGCGTTCACCAGAAGGATATCACGTTGCGCAGTACCGGCGGAAGACGCTTCATATAACGCATCCTGGTGAGGATACTTGATTATTTTTTTTTTTCGTGTACAGTACCCTACATCAGAGCATTGTCACACCTTCACCTCGGAGGTGACTTCCTTCTTATTTTCCCCCTGATTCTTGAATAGACTTTTTTCGCCGAATTTGTTGGGTCAGCAGCAACGTTCATTAGCTCCTTCAGCATGAAAGACCTTTGTTTTTGTTATTTCAATCACAGGCTCATCTGAACGAGAACCCGATGGACTGCAGCCTAAAGTTGCCTTTTCCTGCAGTCCACCATCCTTCCTGCAGAGCACTGGACGTTTTAACCAGGCAGCAGAACCACTTGATTACATCGGTGCCACCACGGGTAGGCGTTCTTCACCAGCACCATGAGACACTTTCGTACTTTAAACCAAATCGTCTTCAGGTACCAAAAATATATCTAAATAGGTATTCGTAGGCTGAAGGGGTTAAAATGACGGCACGAGTAAGGATGTAAGATAAGACATCACCAACACCACGATCATCACCACTAGTACTACTAGTATTCTTCAGCTATCTGTACTATAGCTTCTACCACTAGCACCATTTCTTCTACTGACCCATTTTATTCAAAGAATATTGCGCTAAATATTCATAATATGAAATCTTCCTCTTTCCCCTGTCTCTGCCCTGGCGGCGTGCCACTGTATTCGTCAGGGCGACACTCGTCCTCCTGCCTCCTCCACCATCGCAGTTGCCTCTTCTGCTTAGGTCTGCATTGTGTCGGGTGATAAATTGTCTTGCCAGTCCAGTCAGACGCCTTCTTTTATTATTTAATATCTTCGGAATGGAGGAGCCTCATTGCAGTAAATGGGTTAATGATACATACCTAACCCTTCCAAATCTTGAAATTTCTCCTAATCTGAGTGAAATCATCTCCCAATTTGATGAATGTGCTATAATACGTCATCGCAGTGGAGAAGTTTGAGATTTAATTCAAGTATATTATAGTGCTTGTGATGTGACAAACGCTTCCCACATCATGTGAAGGAGTTATGTTGGAAGCATTGGAGAAGGATTTTTTTTTTTTTTTTTTTATGTCTATCCCCTGCTTTGGATGCCATTAATTAGGCAATCTGTTTTTGAACAGACCTAGTCTTTCTACAACACGATCCGTATGAGTCAGTTTTAAATCAAGGTCTCAAGTGGAAACTGAGTCCACCAGCCTGACCGATCCGAGAATCAACATTCCGATCCCAGAAGTAGTGAAAAAATATAGTATTGTGTGCTTCATGAGGTGCTAGTCGAGAGACTTGGACGAGTCGGTCACAGCATGTGTTATTCTCGTTAGCTCCTTCACTCCATTTTTTTTCTTTTTTAATTCTTGCTGACTTAAGATGATATATTTTTTTTTTTTCCGCTTAGAAGAATTTTCATGCTGACGGCATTAGGTAACGCTTTAATTAAATCTTTAACTACGAGAGGTTGCTTATAAGCCTGGTCGTTGCGCGCAGCCATGAAACTGGTTTACCTGGACTCCTGGAGCCGTGGTCAGATCTATGCTGCTTTCCCATTTCTTTCCGAGATTTGGGCGAGGTTGGGCTGGGTTGAGTTTGGTTAGGTTAGGCTGGTTTGAGTTAAATTATGGGTTGTATTAGGTTAGATCTGTTAGGGGTACGTCCACACCAAAGTTACGTAACCAGTGTAACAGTAACATGTTACAGTAACAAGGTTACACGAAGTTACTGCACATTCCGAAACACCGTCAGGAACATAATCGCACACCCAGTGGTTGCTGTGGACTGGTTACAGAACTCCATAAATGTTCCGGAACTCTCTCGAAACATACCATAACATGTTACTGTAACCTTGTTCCGTAACACAAAGTTACGGAATACCCGGCAGTGTGGACATACCCATAAGTTAGGGTGCACATAGCATTGCATGAGATTTCACCACGGCGGGAAAACTCGTCACAGCTTAGCTGTTGTCACATGTCCCCTCAATTTCCGCACATGCACACAATGCCCAGGAGGCAGCTTACTACGAGGGAACAGTTCACCGGACACCGGCTCCAATTGGTCCCAATCTGTTAGCGTCTCTCAGGAAGATTATTTTGACCTGACGGAATGCCTTAGGTACACGGTCTCTTCCTTGCTGAAAATAGCTTTCCGCGAAGTTGCGTTATTTCCTGTCCATATCTCTTTCTAGTGTGCGTAACAAAGAGTTGAAGAATAATTTAGACGTTCTAAAATACTGGATTTTTTTTTTTTTTACTGCATAGTCCTTATATACTACTTTCCTGAATTCACTTTCAGCTTTTTTTTTTTTATTACCATTATTGTTCTTAGAGCTTTGTGTATCGATTTCCACCTTTTTTTTTTAGGGTTAAACTAATTATCTTCACTTGAATGTTGAACAGTTAATGCAGGTATTTTGAAGCCACATGTATGCGGCGACATAGTGTACAGCACCTTTGTATATGCTGAGCGCGCACGGTACAGAGCAGTGACGGATGGCGTGACTGTGAATCCAGACCGTGGTGTGAATGTAGGGCAATTTTGACCGGGGTGACAATCCGTAACGGAATGGAGACGTGATGCTTAGTGTCAGTCGCCCCAAAACCATAAAACTGTAAGATGGATAATATATAAAATACGTCATCGGAGTGATGGAATTATTCCCTTGTGGGATTCTTAGGGTAGGTTTGTGTGAAGGCGACAACGTAAACATTTGACGTCACTATGCTCCTCCCTTCCTGCCCCGCCACGAGCCACTCTCCACGTGTGAGGCGATGAGAAGGCCGAGGCCGCGTTAGTGTGCCACTGGACTCTAGTGGGGGTGACGGTGTAACAGTGCTCTAACGCAAACTTTGTCCAGAGACGACAGGTGATTAGTTACACTGAAAATTGTTTTTACCCATCATTTAAGATTATGTAGCGGGTACTTCGTGTATAATTCGAACGACGCAAAGATTTCATTCGTTCGTAGCTTCATAAGTGATCCAAGGTAATGTTTGTTTGTTAGGTGAAGTTACTCAGGTGTGTCTTACGGCTATGTTATTGAAACCGAGTATGAGAAAATGTCAACAGCCTTCTTTTACATGGCCATTTATGGTACACCTGTACTTGTTATAATTCTGTTAGCAGGCAACATCTCTCATTTCAGAGTGTACATAGCAACGATACAGAAAGTTCGGACATGCTCTTATCACGTGCTTCTGAAATTATCACAAAATTGAGGGCTTGTTCACACATTCATGCTTTCATTTTAATAACGACCCTCAGTGTTGACAAGTATGATTATACCCAGTCCGTATTAATGATGAATTTGCAGTGATTAGTCAGATCATGAAACGTTTGTGCAACAAGGCTATTTTTTCGACCAAGTAAAGTTATATGTATAGCTGTCAGTAGATCCTTTATATCATCATCATCATCATCTTCATTATTTTCCGACCCTCTCGAAGCAGTGTCGAAACCTAATGAGGCCTCGATAAAGTAATCAGTGAAAATTTGTTTGGGTGAGAATCTCGCTTCATAAAATCGGAACCCAAGGAAGTTTGACGGAATTATTGACCACAAATACATTCTTTAATCCCATCAACCCGACAGCATAGTTTTCGCTTTATTCTGTAACTAAACCCCCCAAGTTCGAACGGTTTCCAAAGCTGAATAAATTAATATGGGAAAGCTAGAAAACAATACATTATCAGTTTACAGGAGTTAGGGGAGATTTTTCGAAATGAATGGGCAAACAGTAACCCTTATTGATCCTTATTGAAGTGAATAAAATCATCTGGCAATAGGAAGCTACATTTGTAAAGTAGGTTACTGGACTGAAATGGGTTAGTGAAAACTACTTCTGACGAAAAAAATCCCTAGAGCTGAATGATTACTGTAGAGCTGTGGTGTGAATACAATAAGCCACCTTAATAGCCATTTAAATGCTACCGTCTTAGCCATTAAAGATAATCGTATTAACCAATTAATTGTCATCATATTAACCATTTTAATGTAATAGATTTATCCATATAAATAGAATAGCATTAACCGTTTTGATGCCACCGTTGTAAGTTAAACATCGGCAATGTTACGTTGTTGCAACCCTTCATCTATCCAAGCACATACCCACTACCTCCCTGAACACCTGACTCAGCGCATAACGACACCAACCCCCACCCCGTCCTGTACCGTATAACACAGACACATTAAATGGAATAGAAAAGTGTGATAGAAAGTTGAAAACCATCACCATCATCTTATCATCACCACAGTCACCACCATCATCATTACTACCACCACCACTACTATCATCATCATCATCACCACTACCACAACCACCACCACCACCGCCACCACCACCATCATCAATGCTGCTGTTGCAACCCTCTATCTGACCAAGCACATACCCCCACACATCACTATACACCTAACCAAGCGCATAACGGCCCTTAGCCCCCCTCCCTCTATAATATAGACACAGCAGGTCGCATTGAATGTTTTTTTTTTTACTTTTTCATTATTTTCTAAAGAACTACTTAAGACACTGCATTCTACCTATGAAAAGGGAACAGTTCACTGTAAGACACATAGCTATGTGAAAGTTCATGACCCAATAGTGAATACTTTTCGAATTGTGGCTTGAGATTACTTGCTTAGATCATGTTGAAGTCTGAGAATTTTTTTTTTTTTCAAAAAACTACTTCAGCCACAGCATTATATCAAAAGGCACCAGTTCAGTATAAGACATAACTATGTGAAGTTTCATAACTCTATTGTTTATACTGTCTCAGATTTGCTCCAGAAACAAAAATCTCAATCCTCGAGCCACCCAACTCTACAGTCGGACACTAGTGATTCCAATACCCTCCTCTGACTTTGTCAAGTAGAGAGTAAAAACCCATTGTATTAACCCTTTAAATACAGAAATTTTCTGCTATGTACAGTAGCTCCCAAAAGTATCGTTAAAATAAAGAGCTATACATTCTAACACAATGGACGATGTATCTGACACGTGTTGCATGCAGTGGCAACAAAATTGGTAGCCCTGCATGCTGGTGGGTGGTTGCCATACACCTGTATATGACCTGGGATTTTATATACTGTCTTCTTTCTAATGTAATATTAACCACTTTGTCATATATACAGTAGGTATATTTGATGTTATGTTGACGTAGTAAGACTAGTTAGTTTTAACATAGGCACTGTTACTCTTTCTATGGTTCATCTGTAATGCTTTCACGAGTGTCAGCACAAGGCTATCATCACTAGATAAATATTATACATGCTTTCCCAGAATTGATATATTTGAAGAAAGTGATTATGACTGGAGGACATAAGACACCCAGTATAATGTGAAAGCACAAAAATATTAGAGAGGCAGATAGAGGTGAACGAAATGTAAAGACAGTAAACGAACTTATCTGAAACTAATCCCCAGAGCAGCGTATAAACCCACTTGTCACTGATGCACCAGCCGTATTGTGGAGGTGACATGCGAGGTTCATTGTTATATTGGACATTATACTGTATATGTAATATATATGTAATATAGGGTTAAACACACTTGGGGGGGGGGCTCCTTTTATTCATCTAATAACCAGTGTATCCACCGCCTGCATCCAGAACTTTGTAGCCACGACACCTACTATGAAGCTGTGCCATTCACGTAACGAAGCACCACACCACAATACCTTCTGAAACCGAGATATCGCTACATACGGGTACTATGTATAAATAATGATGTGGTTAAAATTGTCCGACATGCAGACCCTATAGGCTATTATTAACCTCTGCATTGGTAATCTATTTGTAGTTGTGATAACGAAAGCATTGTGATGGGTATTTTTCTCATGCTTTTTAATAGTCTGAGTTCCCCTTATAGGGGCTGGGTGACTCAGTAGTGGCGTGCTTAGCTCAGGACCGTGAGGTAGTGATTTTGCTCCTCACCCGGGTAGCTACTCAGCTGAAAGTTAGCGCACTCATCACCCTATCAGGGCTATATGGTCTAATATAGGTCTAGCTCGGAGAATTCATTCCTTCACTTATATTCGAACATGACAACTCAGTCCATCGCAGTCACATTATATTCGAACATAGCAACTCTGCCCGCCGCAGTTATGTTTCCCAAGATGCATTTATCACAACATAATGTGTGTAATGGGTTATATTGTTTAACACAGAGGTATAAATATTACTGAACTTACCATTTACAAGTTGATGGATGTTTGCAGTCACACAGTGGCGTTGATTTGCTTATTAGCAGTACCACGTACGATGGCTAACCATGCGTACCAACCTTACCGAGACGGCAAGTGGCCGGAAATAATGTTTCATTCTGTTCATTTTCCCATTCTTCGCACAACACTTTAACGATACTTTTGGGAGCTACTGTACATGCAGTCACCCGTCATAAGCTGCAATAAAATGGTGAGTTCTTTATTTTCATCCAAAAATATTTATCATGATTTCTGCATTCATATTTACAGTAAAATGTTTGAAGTTAGCAGAAATATAATGCAGAGTAAGCAATTCGAAGCCGATGGTTAAGCTAAAATGTATAGTGTTTCCTTCAGGTAAATTATGTTCTAGTCGCCACTGTTAACAGAATCAGGCCTAGGATACATATTTGCATATATTTACCACCAGATGGTTTTATATAGACTTAGATATATTTCAAATATATTTAGATATATTTCAAATATATTTAGATATATTTCAACCTGATGATGTACTCATATTTTTAAGTATGTTCTTGCATCTCCTGACAATTTTATTTAGGTTGAGAGGCCTCTTCCATGGTAAGGGTTAATGATGGCTAAGAGTATATATAACTACTCCGTCTCGAAAACTGTCGCCAAAACTGGTTATAAGACTCTTAAATCAATCAGTCAAATCAAGAAGAGGCAAACTCCATGGGGTGCATAGCCTCACTCACCCGCCTACTCCACCCAAACGGGTCCCTCTGTGCAACTATCCAGGCAGCAACTCTTCCTCCTCTACTTATCAAACAATAGGAATGATTGACCTGCTCCAGCTATGAGTTTCGTGGCCTTCCCCTTGGCCTCCTCTATCCTGGGTTAATTCGTTCAGAGAACACCCTTTGAGCAGGATCAGCCTCAGAAAAGGGGGCCACATGCCTATAAAGCTGGAGTTGGCATTGACGTATTATGTGGGTAATAGGCCTCGATTCATTCTCAAGAAATAGTTGCTCATTACACACGCGGTTGTACCAGTGATTTCCCATGATCCTGCGAAGACACTTTCTACCAAAGAAGTCAATATGGCACCTCAAGTCACTCTTTAGTGTCTGTCTCACAGCAATAAAGTAAGATTGGGAGCACCAACGCCTTGAAGATGCGAATTTTCTTCCTAATGTACAGATAACAACAGTGCCAAATACCCGAATTGAAAGAATCCATAACCCCATAGACCAGACCAGTGCGATGAGAGATCTCACTGTCTGATCTACTGTTGTTATGGACCACAATACCAACATAAGTGAATCTTTCCAAGACTTCTATATCCTCACCACATTCTTGGACAGACTGAAGTGCTTCATCCAGCAAGACACCAAATGCCTGGACCTTCTCATGAAATTTCTTGAAGGCACTCAGTAGTCTCTCCAGCGACTCTGCAAGGATAACTGCGTCATCATCACAGTCAAGGTTGATATCCCTGAAATTGTTAATTGATACCCCAAAGCAACTTCAACTTGCAGCCCGGTCCAGTGCCCAACCCATACATGTGATGAAAAGTGTGAGGGCAAGGACACGTCTGCCTTTCACCGGAACTTACTCGGAAGAAGTCGGATCTCCCCTTCCCACCCCTCTCAACATACACACTTGACAGCAGCACTCTCAGTGTTTGAGTACAAGCCAGCAATCAGTTAGATTATTCTTGCTGGGATCCCACAGAGTCACGGGAGCTCTGATAGTACCTCTCAATTTACTGAGTCAAACACCTTCTTGAGATCCACATAGTCTGCTAACAGACCTTGTCGAAACTCAAGACAGCGTTCCTCAAGAACTGGAAGAGCTAGGATATGGTCAACAGTAGACTACTTGGGTGTGAATCCGGATTGCTCAGGCCTCTGAAACTTTAGCAAATGGTCCCGGATACACATCACGAGAATGTGAGCAAGAACTTGGCTGGCACACTGAGCACTGTAATACCATGGTAGTTACTACATTCATGCTGGTCTCCTTTTCCTTTCCAGACAGGGGTAACCAAACCCGCTGTCCAGTCAGGAGGAATTATACCAGTCTGCCTAATGGCCTCTATGACTGTAACCCCCGAAGCATAGCCTCGCCCCCAGCTTTGATCAATTCTGCTGGGATGTCAAAAACACCAACTGCTCAACAACTTTTCAACCTAGCCACTGCCTTTTTTATTTAATCTAGAGTAGGCATGGCTTCGTCAATTGGTGCAACAGCAGTCAGTGATTGTACAGCAGATGATGGAAGCTCTCCACTGGGAGGTTCAGCCGTGGACACCCACGAACCAAAGTTCTGACACCCCCCTGGTTGGTAGTAAGTCGAAGCCAAGGCAAATGATAGGCTCCACGATCGAACACACTAGCTTAGCAGATTGACAGCAACTCTGAGGGTGTGCTTCAGACTTCACAGCTGGAACTCTCGAAGAGAATAATACAAACAGAGCAGGGAAGGTTTATTGCTGTTGTCCATGTAATGTGAATCTGAATGACTCGTTTTTCATTCATATGATAAGTAGAGCATATTGAAATTACCATGTTGTGACGGACGAGTGAAAATCCTGTAGAACTGCTGAACCGAAGCTTCGAATATCCATCATATTCGAAGCACCATGGTAGGCTACTTAATCGGTGGCTGGTCTAACTCAGGGAGAAGGGGTCCAGCAGCATACGGTGTATATACAGTATACAGT
>JAGKTI010000734.1:83756-116141 GCA_018397915.1 Birgus latro | reverse complement strand
TGAAAAGCGTCAGCTCATTTTGCATCACAGGGGAGGGTAGTATTGACCCTACTTCACTTAACGCGAAAAAGAATGATGTCGGCAAAAAAAGTCAATACTTTCCGCGCCTACTGTACATACATATATATAAATTAGGGTGTTCAGAAAAATCGAATCTTCAGGAGCCTGAAGGGCAAAGTGCTTATTCAGTTCCACTACTGGTGGGAACTATACCATACTTTGCAATTTTTCTTATGCCTTCTCAAACTCATGCCTCATTTCAACACATGTTGCAATGCAAGTGGTAACTCGCACCTTGAATGCAGCAGGACTTGACGTGGGGGAACGCACATTGCCTGTCATATCTCTCCACTCTGTTTGGAAGGAATCAAGGACTGTGATTGCTGAAATGATCAAAAAAGAATTCCAGCCACAAACACCCTTGATTCTCCATTTTAATTGAAAGCTCTTGCCCAACATCGATGGTAGCAGCCGCAGTGATTGTTGTTACAGGGACTGGTATGGAGAAGATCCTGACGATCCCTAAGATCCCTGCTGGAACAGGCGAAGCAATGAGTGGGGCAGTTCTAAGGACTCTAGATGAATGACCGGAAGTGAAGCCCTGGCTTGCAGGGCACTGTTTTGATACTACAGCATCTAATACCGGAGTTCACAGCGGAGCTTGCTTTGTCATTGAAAGAGGGCTCCAAGTCCTGCTGTTGTTCTTGGCATGCAGGCAACACTTGTGTGAACTCATGGTGGAAGGGATCTTTGACCTCTTTTTCTGGTCCTGAAATTCCTCTCAACAGTCAATTCAAAGAGTTCTGGAACAAAATTGACATAGATTCCTTTGATCCCTACGATGATGACCTAGATGAAAAATCTCAGTCGTGGATTGCCAACAGAGCCGAGGACACTGTGAACACTTCATACTCAGCCACATGGATCGTGCACAAGCCCGTGATGACTACCTTGAGCTCCTCCAGCTGTCTTTAGCTTTCCTCAGTAGAAGCCAGCACAGATGACCTTTCACCATCCAGGTGCCTATCACAGAGCAAGTTGGATGGCCAAAGGCTTTTAGTGCCTGAAGATCTTCCTTTTCAGATATCAGTTGAAGGATGCAGCCTCCTTCCCCTTCACATGGCATCAAAAGGAGGCCATCAAACACATCTGTGTCTTCCTCGTCACCATCTGTGTGATGCACTGGTTTGAAGCCCCAAATGCTCTCAATGCTCCAATCAATGACCTCGGTCTCCTGAAGAAGATTGAAGAATTCAAAGAGGTGGAACCCATTGTAGCAAAGAAGACACTGGACAAAGGCAAAAGCCACCTCTGGTACCTCAGTGAGGACCTGGCTCCAATAGCCAGCATGAAATGCTGAAAAATATGACCACAGCACTGCCGAGGATGAAGGGTCTGCGCCATTTGAACATGATGACGATTGATAAGGCATCAGATCTGAGAATCTCTAAGTTTGTCACCCAGAAGTCGAAAAACCTCTTCCAGTGTTTGAAGCTGGATACTCCAACAAGCATCAATGACCTCTGCCCCATTCCTGATGTCATGGTCCACCTCAAAGTGGTCAATAACACTGCTGAGCAGGCAGTCAAGCTGGCAATGGAATACAACAGTGGTCTGACGAAGAATGAAGAAGAATGACAGTTGATCTTCCATGTTGTCTGGCACCACAGAACCCTCTATGACTCAACCAAAAAATCCAACACGTAATAAACTGATTATGCTTGTTGTATAGCTCAAAAATATTGTTTCTTTTTGTACCACATTGTTTATTTTTACCTTTCTTCACCATACCCTTCATATACTCAGATCAGTTAGATCTCCAGAATGCAGGAGTAGTGAGGCATGACTTTGCATTGATAAAAAAACATAAATTTTTTGCTTGAATGCTTTGTTTGTAAAGTGGAATCGATTGCATACTTTGCCCACCTATCTATCCAAAAAAAATTTTCTCCCCTATAAGTGCTGAACATCTTTATATATATATATCTATCTATCTATTGCCAGATGCCTCAATCCCGCACGGGGTGGCCACAAACAAATCACCTTCATGTCGCTCTGTCCCCTGCCTTTACACTGCCGTGCTCCCAGCTCACACCCCCCTCTCTCATATACCTCTCCACTCCATCCTTCCATCTCATCCTCGGCCTCCCCCTCCCTCTCACCCCCTCCACCTCACTCACATACACTCTCCTTGTCAGTCTTTCACTCTCCATCCTCTCCATATGCCCAAACCACCTGAAACGTTGTTTCTCCTAACGCTTCCTATAACGTCCACATCCACACCACAACGCTCCTTCACTTCCTCATTTGTTAGTCTGTCTTTCCATGTGACTCCACATCCTCCTCTCAAATAACTCATTTCCACTGCTCTCACTCTTGACTTCTGTCCCTCCAACAGGGCCCAAGCTTCACTTCCATATGTTAGAGTTGATATCACAATGCTGTCATGTAGCAACTTTTTCACTTCCATGCTCACTTCACTGTTTCTCATCACTGCTTTCAAGGAACCAGCAACCTTCCATCCCTGCTGCACCCTTTCAAGCACTTCACCCTCCAAACTTCCATCCTTACTCATCACACTACCCAAGTACTTAAATGCACTCACATTCTCCATATCCTCCCCATCCAATCTCACTGTACATTCACTGGCTTCACTTCTCTCAAAGACCATCACTTTACTCTTTCCTGCATTCGCCTTTAGATTCCATTTCTTATACTCTCTCCCAAACTCATCTACCAAGCCTTGCAGCTCCCCTTCGTCTTCACTCAACAACACAGAATCATCTGCAAACAACAGTACAGGGAGTATCCAAACACTGCCCTCTCTCACTAGGGTCACTCCAACATCCACTGCCCGACCTTGTATCTCTTTTATAACCCCATCAATATACAGATTGAACAACCATGGACACATGACACATCCTTGTTTTAATCCAACCTTCAAATGGAAAAATTCACTCAGTTATCCATCCACACGCACTGCAGACTTAGCACCCTCATACATACTCTTCACTGCCTTCAACAACTTCCCATCCACTCCATATATTCTTAATACTTTCCACAATCCTTGTCTATCCACCCTGACATATGCTTTCTCGAAATCCATGAAGGCTGCATACAATTTCTTTCCCTTCTCTAAAAACTTTTCCACTAAAGATCGAAGAATGAATATCTGATCTACACAACCTCTTCCCTTCCTAAAACCTCCCTGTTCTTCTCCAACTAATTCCTCTGTTATTTCCCTAACACTGTCAACAAGTATCCGGCCATATATTTTTCCTATTACACTAAGGAGGCAAATGCCCCTATGATTACTACACACTTCTTTTTCCCCTTTTCCTTTGTACAGAGGAATAATTATACCTGACTTCCAATCCTCCGGGACTTTACTTTCCTCCCAGGCCAATCTGCACACCTTCCACATCCATTCTATTACTATCTCTCCCTGCTTCAGCATTTCACCACACACTCCATCAATTCCTGGGGCTTTCCCCATTTTAACTTTCTTCATTGCTTCCACCACTTCCATCCTACTGATTTCTTCCTCTCTTCTCACAACCCTCCTTCTCCCCGCCATTCCCCAGCCACTTATACATGCATTACTTTCATTCTGTATGTTCAACAATTTGTTAAAATGTTCTCTCCATCTGTTCACTTTTTCTCCCTTCTCCACTAGTAATCTACCATTTTTATCTTTCACACCCCCACTAACTTCGTTGGCACCCTGTCTAGCTCTCTTTACCTCCTTCCAGAACATTTTCTTACATTCCCTCCACTTTGCATTCCAATTCCTTCCAAAATCCTCATCCACTCTCTGCTTACTCTTACTAATCTTTTCACCTCTCTCCTCCTCACTACATATAACTCTCTCGTCCGTCTCTCAGCTTCTTCGACACCCCTGTTCCTCATCCACTCATTATATGCTTTCTTCTTTTGTGCCACAGCCTCTCTCACCTCTTCCGTCCACCACGCTGTTCCCTGAACCCCCTTTTGTCTTCTCTTTACCCCACACACCATCTTCCATGCTGCACAGATTTCTTCTGTGAATATCTTGCACACACCTTCCACATCCCCCATCTGCTCCAATCTACATTTACCCAATCGCTCCTCCACTTCCCTTTTATATTTAGCCTTTATTCCATCCTCTTGTAACTTTTCTACCCTCCTTGTAAGAACTACTTCCTCCTGTCCTTCCCTTCTTCTCTTTCTCCATCTTGTTTGGATTCTGATTCTGGCCACAACCAAGTGGTGGTCAGAAAGTCTACTCCCCCAACCTCTATATACTCTTGCATCCATTACACATCTTCTCATCCTTTTATCCATACACACATAGTCAATCATTGCCTTCCGTTCATTCAGTTCACCATCCACCCTTCTCAACACTCGCCATGTATACCTATGGATCATTTTGTGCCTGAAGAGGGTATTAGCTAACACCAAACCCCTCCCAGCACAAATGTCCAATAAAGCACTGCCATTCTCATCCTTCTCTGCAGGCAAACCCCACTCACCAACCACTCCACCCACCTTTTCATTCCCTACTCTTCCATTCATATCTCCAATCAGAAACACTCTCTCATTCCTTTCAAACTTTTCCAAGCATGCTTCCACATTTGTCCAGGACTCTTCTCTCACTCTGCTTACAAGATCTTGTGTTGGCGCATACACGCACACAATCGCCCACATTTGTAGTCCAACTTTCACTCTTACTCACACAATCCTTGACCCAACTGATCCATACTCTCTTACATTCTCCTTCCATCTGTTACTCACAGCAATACACACTCCTTCTTTTGCCCTCTCATTCTCACCTACTCCCGCACATATACCCCATCCATATCCCCATTCTCTCACACTCTCACCTCGCCATTTAGTTTCAGTTATTTCACATAAAGGAAAATCTCGATATAACGGACTTCAGTAGACCGGAATTCGCTTTTATCGGACTCGAGGAGCTACCGGACTCGGAAAAAGTCCGATATAGCCAGAAAGCAGTCCGGACTGCCTGACAACTTCAGCTATGTTCACCACAATAAGACAAGTAAAAGACATGTTTTTCAGTGCACGGTACAGTATTATTATACCATTTGATTAATGTAGTGAAGGTATAACACAGTAAAATACAGTAATCCCTCTAATATCCGGACGTCCAATAACCGGATATACTCACTAACCGGACATTCTGGGCTGCCCAACCCCCAAAATAAAAAAAAATCCGAAAAAAATTGATTAATTTTAGATTTTCTGGGATCGCGTCAGTTTGAATTTCCCGCGCGCGCCGATCCCCGCTGTTTACACTCGTGACGCCACTATCAGTCGCCATTACCCACTCCCCTCCTCCCTCGTGAACAACTCCGAAAATGGCTGCCGAAGTGATTGCTTTTGTGGTGATACCCTATCTCCTACAGTGCTTGATACTGCTCTTCACCTCCTTCATCATGTGTGTGATGATGGCCCCGCCTCCTGAGAAGAGGAAAAGAGTGGTTCTGACTCTGGAGAAGAAGAGGCAGATATTGGACAAGGTGGACGCCGGCTGGTCAACAGGGCGCATCTTACGTGAGTT
The DNA here is from genome assembly GCA_018397915.1 of Birgus latro. Classification (NCBI taxonomy): domain Eukaryota; kingdom Metazoa; phylum Arthropoda; class Malacostraca; order Decapoda; family Coenobitidae; genus Birgus; species Birgus latro. The sequence goes on along the minus strand of JAGKTI010000734.1, from coordinate 110,578 downwards.
CAACCTCCCTCGCTCCACCTTGTTTGATATCAAGAAGTCCCGAGACAAACAACAGCAGTACACAGCTGATTTCGCGTCGAAGACCAGACGAAACGTGCAGAGGAAGGTGATGTTTACTCCTAAGTATGCAGACATCGACCGCTCCACGTTGATTTCGTATTGACAACAACGTGCTGCTGGTGTGTTGGTACGTGGAACGGAGCTGAAAGCTGCTGCTGAGAAGTTCACAAGGCTCCATGGATCGTCACTAGACCACACAGGAATTTACTGTTGTGTACAGTGCAGTGAAGTGATGTTATTCCAGTTATAAAAAAAAAAACCTTGGTGAAAGTGTTGATGAGAAGTGCTGGTGATTCTCAAGTGGAAAGGTGTGTCAGGTGCAACGTCTTCCTGTCAGAGTCTGAGATGATAGAGTGGGTTATTACATCAGGACGGCCGCTTTTGTTCGTAAGTACCCTAACTTCATGCCTAACGTGTTTTCATCATGCTGTACATGTGTTAAAAGATTACCGAAAATGTTAATCATAATTTCCTGCTTGCTATTTATTTTTTCCATGCATGGTTCTTAAGTAAAACAGCTAGAAAAAAGGTTGAAGCAGTTAATTTCATGTCCGGTCCTAACCTAACCTAACCTATGGTTACCATAAAGATTTTCATGCCTAACCTGTTTTCATGATGCTGTTAATGTGTTAAGAAGTTACCCTAAAAGTTAATCATAATTTCCTGCTTGCAATTTAATTTATCCATGCATGGTTCTTAAGTACAACAGCTAGAAAAAAGGTTGAAGCAGTTAATTTCATGTCCGGTCCTAACCTAACCTAACCTAACCTATGGTTACCATAAAGATTTTCATGCCTAACCTGTTTTCATCATGCTGTTAATGTGTTAAGAAGTTACCCTAAATGTTAATCACAATTTCCTGCTTCCAGTTTAATTTATCCATGCATGGTTCTTAAGTAAAACAGCTAGAAAAAAGGTTGAAGCAGTTAATTTCATGTACGGTCCTAACCTAACCTAACCTATGGTTACCATAAAGATTTTCTTGCCTAACCTGTTTTCATCATGCTGTACATGTGTTAAAAAATAACCCTAAATGTTAATCATAATTTCCTGCTTGCTATTTAACTTTTCCATGCATGGTTCTTAAGTAAAACAGCTAGAAAAAAGAGTGAAGCAGTGAATTTCATGTCCGGTCCTAACCTAACCTAACCTAACATTGCGTTAATCATAATTTCCTGCTTATAATTTAATTCTTTCATGCATGGTTATTAAGTGCACCAGCAATGAAAAAGGTTGAAGCAGTGAAATTCATGTCCAGTCATAACCTAACCTAACCTAACCTAACCTAACCTAACCTAACCTAACCAAACCTAACCAAACTTAACCTAACCTAGCCATTTTTCTGGTAGCAATTAACATCATTTACTGTATTTGATGCTTTGTATCCAATAATTTAGTGCATAAAATGTGAGAAAAGATGATTTCCATGTCCGATACTTACTTATACTATGCTGGCAAGTTCTGAGCTCCTATGACTCACTCACCCCTAAATCATCATTTTTTGGTTAAAATTCAATAAATTCATGCTATGTATGCATTATTTATGTGAAAAGGGACCTAAATAAGTGCTATACATGTCCACTAGGGAGGTAGGAAGGTAGTTTTCTGATTTAGGTTAGTTTAGGTTAGGTTAAGGTCATGAAAAACCAGTGCTGGAGCTTCAGGACCAATATCCGGACAAAACCAATATCCGGACATGCCTTTGGCTCTATTACGTCGGATATTGGAGGGATTACTGCAATGGTGGTGAAAACCACTGATGCAATCCAGACTAATGTTTGATATATCGGAAACAGTCCGGATTAGCAGGGGTAAGTCCGGATGTCGCTTTTATCGGAAAATCGCATATTTTGGACTGGCCTGAGCCCCAATTAGTCTGTTATAGTGAGGTCTTACTGTACTGTATATCCACTTTTGCATTCTCAAGCACCTGTACGATCTCTCTCTCATTCACCTCATCATTCATAACCCTTAAATTCCAAGTCGCAATCCTTACCAAGTCCTTTGTCCAGTCCTTTTTCGTCAACTTTTGGTCAGTCCTGGTCCGAGGCTCCTTGTTCGTATTTTTAGTTAGTTGTTTTACGGGGTGGGGCACTAACCCACCACCAACCCTTTTAGTTGCCTCTTACAACAAGCAGGGATACTGGGGGAGAATTCTTGAAAGACCCTCCTACCCCCAGGTTGCAATTTAATCTTCTGGGTGTAATAACAGTATGTTCTAAAAGCAAGGTCTTCATTCCCACCCAAGTGTTGAAGCAATTTTCCTTTCAGTAACTTCAGGGAGCAAATTATATGAGTACAGTATATGGTAAAGTTTGAGTTACTCGTCTACTTTCTGATGACCATTCATTACTCTACACATTTTCATATACCTGAACAGTATTTCAAGACCCCCAAAACCACATCACAGACATATAACCATCGCACTGGTTGGGAATGCACAACTAACCAAATCAGTGGTGATTTGCGAATGATGCAAAAAATAAGTGGCTGCTATGCTAAAAATTATTTTTCCCCCAGTTAGGTGACAGATGTTTCACAATGTTACACTCATTAGGTGGAATTCTACCTGCATTAAAATGTATGCAAAAGGTGCCAGATTTAGAATAAAACAGCCACTTCCTGAACTCTCTTGAATCATACTTGGTCCGGGTCTGAGCAATAAACTCCAGATACCACAGGAGAAAATCATGAGGAGGAAAAGAATGGGATATGATACCAATTCAGGGAGGGAATGTCTGCTGTCTAGGCACTTACTTGGCCTGCCACAGGACAAAAAAGTAAAAACTGAGCTGTTCCCTCCCACCCATCATTTTAGGTTTCAGCCGGTGAACCCTTTACAAACGGTGTCTGTGTTCAGTCAGGCCTCACCACCTCCCTCAATAGGACAAAAAAGTAAAAACTGAGCTGTTCCCTCCCACCCATCATCTTAGGTTTCAGCCAGTGAACCCCCTACAAAAGAGTCAGGCCTCACCACCTCCCTCAACTACCACTGCCCCATTTTGCTAAAACTACAAGAAGAAAGGGTCTGATGAGGACACCCAGGGTAACCTTCACCAGGATTCCTGGCTATTCATTAATAACATGGACAGCCCTCATGGTGAGGGGAATCTGGGAGCTCATTAACCACCTTCAGCTGGAAACTTGTTCCCTTAACCCGTCACGTCCCGACCGATTTTCAACCAACGATACCCCAAAATCCCGAGCATTTTTGGAAAAAAATTTCATTGGCTCAAACCTTTGCTTTTGGTGAGAAACATCGAAAATTCATTGAGAAATCGCGATCCTGTGCTTGAAAATGTTGATACAGGTGTCAGGCAACCTTAAGTTTTCCTTCTTTTTCAGGGTACCTGGCTAAAGTAAACGAACTATGGAAGGGTTAACTAATTCAAGCCACTTTCAATTATGTATCTATTTATGTATTTGGTACGAATTTATGTGTAGTAACAGACTATATTGGTTTTCACACATTTATATAGGCAATAGAAGGATTGTTCAGTCACCAAACACATCCACATATGGCACCTTCCTTTATGACATTATCACCTCATCACTTCTGTTTGTTTCTTGCTCTACCTTCTATATTTCTTTGTCCTCCACCTCAGGAATCACTTTCACTGTAAATTTCATCATTGGAGAGACCGTGGGGCAACTTACCTTTACTGGTCAGCTTACTGCTAACAGGTGAATTGCCCAGTGTGAGGGGGGAGGGGGGGGCAGGCAGTATCCCTGCTTAACAGCAGGTAGAGGAAGGTCTCCCACATATGCCTACCGAAAATCACCCATGAAACTTGAAAATTTTGCAAATTATGACCCTTGCAATTGCGCGACGTACCCGTACGTCGATGGGTGTAGCTATGACAAAACATTGTGACGTACCCAAACGTCGATAGGATTCCTCAGGTTAAAGATCATTAATGGTGGTAAGGGAGTGTGGTTAGTGGGATGTAACATTTTCTGTCCTTGTTCCATGCTCTGGAACACTGCATACCTAAGTTCAACAAAGAATGGGTCGGCAGTCTGACAGTGCATCCATCCATTCATCATCCAATCCCATGTCACCACAGAGGGGAGAATAGGAACCTGGGGCTAGGCAAGCTGGTCCTGACATTTAAGATGAGAGCGACCAGCCTCACTCATCCTTCAGTGGCATTACATGAGCAATAAACCCCAAACACCCCTTAGATATAAACCTGCACCGGGTCAATCTGATTGGAGCACCTCAATTACCCACTAGACCACCAGGTGCCATAATTTGGTTATATGGTCACCACCCAGGATAGCAAATGGTTTCCTAGTGTACAGGAAACCATTTGGCTTGTCACTCAGGGTAGAGTCACCCATAAGCAGAAAAAAGAGGAAAGAATGAAGGAAAGAAAGACAGAAAAGGGAGTGTAAAGTCACCCGTAGGCAGAAGAAAGAGGAAAGAATGAAGGAAAGAAAAACAGAAGAGGAAGGATGGAAGACAGGAAAAGGCAGACACCCAAAGCAGTACTACATCAAGTGAGTGGATGGTGAGTGCCCCCACCTACCACAATGAAAAAAACATTTGTTAATCTATAATTTACCACTGTTTCTCCTTTATGACAGCTTAACCCATAGAATGTGCAACTGCCTACCTTAGGGGCCTCCCCATTGTGCAATTTTTGAAGTGCATGTTTATTTATTACTTAGTGGTGGATGGGGGCACCCATCATCCACTCACTCAATGTAGAGATGACATGATCTCTACACTGAGTGACAAGCCAAATGGATTCCTGTGCCTGGGAAACCATTTACTAAGCTGGGTGGTAACCACATAACCCAGGTTTCTGGCAGGGTTAAGTGTCCCCCAGATTCCCCTATCCAAAATCATTTAAATCATGGCAGTCATTTCAGAGAGCCTAGGAACAATACCTGCCCAGGGCCCAAACCAAATGGGCAGATTCACATGGCCATGTGGAATGTGAGAGGTGTGAATGAGGAAAGGGTGGAAGTGGTGAATGTGTTCAAGAGTGTGAGATATGCCATGATGACACTGTGTGAAACAAAGATGAAAGGGTGTGAAGCGAAGTAGTGGGAGGGTGTGAAATGTGAAAGATCGGGAATGAATGGGCGAGGAAGATGCAAGGAAGGAGTTGCTTTGTAGTAGTAGTAGTAGTAGTAGTTGTTCCCTAGGCAGTCTGGCCGCACAGCACCAAGTCCCTAAGGAAGGCCATGGCAGAGAACGGGCTTTCCCACAGAGCTCTCAAGGAGAGTATGTTGTGTTGTTGGAGTAGGTGATTGTGTGCAATGCAGTCTTTCATGATGTGCTTAACAGTATGGGGTGCTGTGTTACATCCTGGACAGGCGTCAGCAACGGAGTCATCCAGCCTCTTCTGATAACTCAAGAGGGCTGGATGATGCCAACATCTCAGCCTGCCCAAGTGGACCCTGTACTCACTGGGGAGATAGGATTCAGAAGGATGGATATCAGGAGGCTGTGCATGAGCTGTGTGTTGTCTTTGAGCGATTGAATGGATCGGCATGTGATTTGAGTATGAATGTGCTTCTGGAAGCTGGTCTGAGGCAGGCAGGGGGGAAGAGATGATAGTATTTGTGTATGATATCGTGTGCTGGGTGTTGTTTTTATATTTCTTGGTGAGTGTGTGGATGTGCTGCCATGTAGTGTAGTGGATGTTGTGGGTTTGTGGAGGCTGCAGCAAGAGTTTGGGTGCCTCTCATGTCTAGATTATCCTTGACTTTGAGAACTTTGGTTTCTTGGTGTAGGTGGTCTGTAGGTGTAGTAGCTGTGCAGCCTGAGATTATTTTTAAGGCCTTGTTTTGTATGGTCTGAAGAGTGTTCTGGTGTGTTTTAGTGAGGTTAGGAGCACAAGCAGGGCTTGCATAATTCATCACTGAATGTATATATTGTTTCTATACTGTGGTGGTGGTTTCTTTGTTGTGTCCAAATGTTGTATGGGCAAGTGACTTCAAGGCAATGAGTCTAGGTGTTAATTTATTTTTGATGTTTGTGATGTGTTGTTTAAAAGACACTGATGTATTGTATGTTACACCAAGGATTTTGGTTGTGTGTGTGTGTGGTAGGGGAGTGTTGTCTATGGTGAGGTGTGGAATGTGACTGTGTTCTGCTGTCCAATTTGTGAGAAGGGTCACTGTAGATTTGGCTGGGGCTATTTTGAGTCTGTTTGTGGTGAACCATTCATGTAGTGTGTTGAGGTAAGGTTGGAGGATTTGTGTGGCTGTGTTTGCATTTTGGTGTGTGCATGTAAGTGTTATGTCGTCTGCATAGGAAGCAATGTGCATCTGCTGTGTGTGGGGTGTGGGTATGTCATGCACGTATAGGTTGAAGAGTGTAGGAGACAAGATAGATCGTTGGGGGACACCATTTGTGAAGTTTCTGATGTTCGAGGGCTGACCAGCAAAAGTTAAATGTGCATATCTCCCTGCTAAGTAGTTTGCTAGCCATCTTTTTGTGTTATTGCACATGTTTGTGTTGAATATTTTGTTTGTGAGGTTGTGGCAGGGGATGGAATCAAAAGCTTTACTAATGTCTAGTGTGACAAGGAGTGTTCTATGTGGTGGCCTAGCTGAATTCATGCCATCAAAAACTCTCTGTGTGAGGTCTGTAAGAAGAGTGTTTGTGGAGTGTAGTGGTCTAAAACCAAGTTGTGATGGGGCTAGGGGTGTGTGAGGTGTAAGTCTTTCAATGACTTTGGAGGGGGTGCAGAGGAGAGTGATGGGACAGTGTGAGGAAGGTAATGTGGGGTCTTTGTTGGGTATGGGGATTTTTTTTTTTTTTTAATGCAAGGAAGAAGGAACCAAAGGCCACAGGCCTGAATACTGTTCCTTCCAAGAAAAAGCAAAAACAATACAAAAGAGAGCCAAATTCAAGATCTGTTCAATTCGAGATGCCTGGACACACTGCGTTTGAAAGACTGGAGATCATAGGAAGTAGGAAATACAGACAGAGGAAGACAGTTCCAGAGTTGACCAGTTGCACAAATGAAGGACTGGGAGTAATTGTTAACTCTTGCATTAGAGAGTTGGACTGAAAAGGGATGAGAGTTTGTTGCTAGACGGGTACTACGTGCCCGTCGTAGAGGTGGAGGAATGCAAGCAGACAGTTCAGAGGAACAGTGGAAGTCGCGATAGAAGAGAGATAAAGATGCAACAGTGCGGCGAATAGACAAAGGTCGAAGGGAATCAGTAAGAGGAGGAGAGTTAATGAGACGAAAAGCCTTTGACTCCACCCTATTGAGAAGAGCTGCATGTGGGGAGCCTCCCCACACATGAGAGTTGTACTCCATACACGGACGAATAAAACCCATGTACAAGGTCAACAACTGTGCAGGGGTAAAGAAAGTTTGGAGTCGACTTAGCACACCTAATCTCTTGGAAGCAGATTTCACAAGAGATGTAATATGTTCTTTCCAAGACAAATCCCGAGAGAATGAAACCCCAAGCATGTTCAAGGATGATGCAGGACACAACTGTTCATTATTAAACATTAGTGGGTAATCCTGAGGAAGATTCTGTCAGGTAAATAAGTGTAAGAACTGAGTTTTTGATGCATTAAAAATAACAAGATTATTTTTACCCCAATCAGAGATACGAGCCAAGTCAGACATTAGGTGTGCCATAGCCTCATCCCTTTTTTGTTGAAGTAACTGCTGAGATGGACGTTGTGGAAACTGAATGGAAAGGTGAAGGGTGGAATCATCAGCATATGAGTGGATAGGGTTAGATGTACAGCTTAGGTCATTGATAAATAGAAGGAAGAGTTGGTGATAGGACAGAGCCCTGAGGAACACCACTGTTGATAGGTCTAGGAGAAGAACGATGGCCGTCTACAACAGTGGCTATAGAACGACCAGAAAGGAAGCTAGAGATGAAGGCACAGATAGAAGGATAGAAACCGTAGGAGGGCAGTTTGGATATTAAAGATTTATGCCAGACTCGATCAAAAGCCTTTGAGATGTCAAGTGCAATGGCAAAGCTTTCGCCAAAGTCCCGAAAGGAGGATGACCAGGAGTCTGAAAGGTAGGTGAGAAGATCGCCAGTGGAGCGTCCCTGACGGAACCCATACTGACGATCAGAGAGAAGGTTGACAGGAAAGAAGCTTTAAAATTTTTCTGTTAAGAATTGACTCGAAAACTTTTGAGACACTTAAAGCAATCGGACGATAGTTAAAGGGTTGGGAATGGTCACCCTTCTTTGGGACTGGCTGAATGAGAGCAAACTTCCAGCAAGAAGGAAAGGTACAAGTTGAGAGACAAAGGCGAAAGAGTTTACCTAGGCAGTGTGTAAGCACAGAAACAGTTTTTGAAGACAACAGGAGGGACTCCACCAGGACCATATGCCTTGTTAGTATTGAGGCCAGTGGTGGCAGAAAATACATCAGCTGAAGAAACTTTAATGTCAGTCAAGAGGAAGTCTGACGGGGGAAGTGATGGAGGAATAGCACCGAAATCGTCTAAGGTGGAATTGGAGGAGAAAGTCTGAGCGAAGAGATCTGCTTTATCAGTAAAAGAAATAGCTACAGAGCCATCAGAGTAGAAAAGAGGAGGGAAGGATGATGAGGTAAAGTTGTTAGAAAGGTTTTTGGCAAGGTGCCAGAAGGAGCAAGAAGAATTCGAGTTGGAGAGTTGGGAACATTTAGCACGGATGAAATTATTTTTAGCAGAGCGGAGAACAGACTTAGCATGATTCCGGGCAGAAATATATAAAAAATGTGATTCAAGGGTGGGTTGGCTCCGGTACCTCTTATAGGCCCTCTCCTTGTTGCGGACAGCATTAGAACAAGCGTGATTAAACCAAGGCTTTCTTGCATTAGTCAGAGGATATGAGAAAGGAATGTATGCTTCCATGCCCGAGAGAATAACCTCCGTAATGCGCAAAGCACACTCAGATGGCTCCCAAATAATAATCATTCCAAGGAAAATCAAAGAAGTACTGCCTGAGGGCCTCCCAATCTGCAGCTCCAAAGTGCCACAGACGGCATTTCTTTGGAGGGTCCACAGGCCAGACTAGAATGATAGGACAGGTTAAGGTAATAAGGTTATGATCGGAGGAGCCCAACGGAGAGAAAAGATTAACAATGTAAGTAGAAGGATTAGTTGTTAGGAAAAGGTCAAGTATGTTGGAACTCTCTCCAAGGCGGTCAGGGATACGGGTAGGGTGCTGTACAAGCTGCTCTAGGTCATTAAGGATAGACAAGATGTAGGCTTGTTCACCAGGTGGATCAGTGAAAGGAGAGGAGAGCCAAAGGTGGTGGTGAACACTGAAATCTCCTAGAATGGAGATTTCAGGGAATGGAGAAATGGATAGAATGTGTTCCATCGTAGAAGTAAGATAGTCAAAGAATTTTTGATAGTCAGTAGAATTAGGAGATAAGTAAACAGCACAGATATATTTAGTCAGAGAATGACAGGAAAGCCAAAGCCAGAGAGTAGGGAATTCAGAAGAATCAAGTTCAGGAACACAAGAGCAAGATAGATCGTTGCGTACATATACGCAACAGCCACTTTTGGCTTTGAAATGAGAATAGAGAAAGTAGGAGGATACAGAAAAGAGTTTTCTGTCAGTTGCCTCAGACAGCAGAGTCTCAGAGAGAAAGAGAAGGTGAGGTTCAGAGAAGAAGAGGTGGTGTTCAACAGAGCGAAAGTTAGAGGAAAGGCCACAAATGTTACAGAAATGAAGAAGGAGTGTGTCAGACAGTGGTTCCAGGCAGCTCTTTGAGTCGTCACCGGGAGAGGGGCAGATGGTAGGGGCATTTATGGTCCCACCCCCTGGGGACTCCGAGGCAAGGTTTTTGTATGCCATTTTCATAATTAATTTTGAAAAGGAAGTGTAGTGTGTAGTATGCATGTAGTTTGGTGTTGACAGTTAGAGAAACTTGTATTGGAAAGCATGCTGGACTACTCTCTACTCTCTGTGTTACTGAGACACTGAAAAAGTTCAGCAAAGGGGGATGGTCAGGAACAAGTCCTGAAGGCTGATGAAACGGGAGCTCCAGCTCTCCCTGTCATCAGCCTTCCATCCACCTTGGAAGTACTGCCCTGCTCGACTGGTGCTACAGCCATGCTTCCAGATGTTGGGTATTATGTTGTGTGAGTAGCTGTAGTCTGATATGTTGGTGAGTGCTTCTATGCCTTGTGGTCCAATGTGTTTAAGGTGTATGTTGCTTATGTTGACTGGTCCACAGGCAGATGAGTGCTTGAGGTTGCTGATGATGTGCTTCGTCTGGTTGTAAGTGAAAGGTGCGAAGTCTGGGTCTGTGGGGAACTGTCTCTTACGTCGGATGATACGTCGGTCGTCACGATGAGGGGTTAAAAGATATTGATGAGAGTGTTTGCTTGTTGTTTGTTTGAAGGAACAGTGTCTGTTGTTGTGATGGCAGCGTGTGATTGTGTAGTGTTGCTGCTGGAGAGTGTGATGCTGTTTAGTGTTTTGTAGAGTTTGCTGGTGTTTGTTTTGTGATCAAGTGTTTGGAGATAATTATTCCAATTTAGTGTTTGCTGTTCTGATATTTTATTGTTTATTTGAGTGTTGAGTTCTGGTATTTGTTGTATGGTGTCATGCGTATGTGGTGTTCGGGAGTGTCGTAGTGTGTCCCGTTGTCTGATGAGGCCTTGAATTTCTGGTGTGAAATTGGGGTTGTGTCTTTTTCTGTTGCATCTGGGGATGTGCCTTTTGTCTGCATTTTGGATAATTGTATTGAAAGTGTGCACAGCGGTGTTGATGTTTGTGATGGATGTACTGTTTAATGTTTCAAAGTGTTGTTCTGTTTCAGTTGTGAAGGCCTCCTAGTTGGCTCTCTTTTAATCAGTGTGTGTCTGTGGCCAGCTGGGGTGATTCTGGTTTTGGTAGTGATGATGACTGGGGGGTGGTCAGAGCCATGGGCTCTGACCACTCTCCAGGAAGTTGTGGGAGTGAGGTTTGGGGAACAGAAGGTGATGTCTGGGGATGATGGGAGGAAGAGGGCTTCGTGTGGGATATGGATATGAAGATTGGGATGATTGAGTATGAAAAGGTGATCTGTCTGGGTTTGTAGTGCCAGCCCTCTGTCTGTGTCAGGGTTGATGACATACCAGGCCGACGCCTTGGCATTGAAATCACCACCCAGGATGATGTTGGGTATGTTAGTGATGTGGTGTATTTGTGGAGAGTAATTGTGTGGTACTGTGGGGGATGATTGGGGGGGAATGTATATGTTGGCGACTGTCGTGTGTGATTTGTTACCAGTGCTTATTTTAACCATTTCGTGCACGGAACCGCAATTTGCGTTTCATATAGTGTGGTGTGCCAAAGCACAGGACCTCAAATTGTGTGAAAACGCAAAAAAAAAAAAAAAAAAAAAAAAAGTTTTTGGTCAATTTGCATCAAATTTTGTAGCATTCTAGCAGCCACGTGTCTCTCCCGAGGTAAGACCTTGGGAACACTGCAATGGCTCATATGTGCCTGTACGTAGTGACAGAATCTCAGTGCTCCACTAGCAGCCAGACAGCAGGGTCGTGCTGTGTTGAGTTGTCCTTTTAAATCCGCCATTTTCCCACTCCCACCCGAGGCTGAAGCCATTATTGAAATACTGTATTGTGACTGTACAGTGTTTTTGACTATACTGTGAAGTGATTGTGTCTGTTGAACATAGATATATTGTTTGTAAAGCATTGGGGCCCATTATCAGCCGTTAGGCCTAGAGGCAGGAGGCTGGTTTATTATAGCGGGGTTTCCACTCACCCTGCCCGTAAAATGATGTATTTTACCCTTATAGTGAAGCCATTACTTATATCTGTGAAACATATAGTGCCTACATTAGTGAAATAACTGACCTACCATAGCAGGCATTATGTTATACCATAGAGATACACAGACATATGCATCAGCTGCTAAGGGAGCAAGGTGCTCTCGTACGCCATACAGTAAGGAAGGGAATAACAGAGGAGGCTGGGATGGAATCATGTGATAGTGTTTTATATTGCGTATGGATCAGTGTGAAATATACGTATAAAATAGTGCAGCGAGTGTTCACCAAGAAATATTGCTTGCATTGACTGACAGCGGAAAGTTACGTAATGATCAGAGACAAGAAAATATGCCACACAGCGACACATATATGACATTAATGACATTATATATGTGTGTCGTGCAGTGAATGTTCGTGGAGAAATCTATTGTGTGCATCGCATATGTTAGGCAAACGTGGTGCAAGGAACAGAGAATATGCAACACACACCCACACCCACAACTCACACACTACCTAACTCATCTTCAATTCCTTCAAGTTCCTGCCAGCAGCTCAACACCTCTGGAGCAAGTGAGTTACCCATATTTTGTTGATTTGTATATTGATCTATTTCTACATTTCTATATTTTTTTCACAAATAAATATTGTTTTTACATATACACATATGAGATGGAAGAAAGTTCAGCTTCAGTATCAGTACCTAGCAAAAAGACTAGTGGTCATGTCGAGTTACTGAGAGCACTATCAAAGAGCTTATGATATTTCACGTGTATAATTTGAGTAAAAAAAAATCTATCTATCTATCTATTGCCAGACGCCTTAATCTCGCACGGGGTGGCCACAAACAAATCGCCTCCATGTCACTCTGTCCCCTGCCATTTCACTACCACACTCCCAACTCACACCCCCCTCTCTCATATACCTCTCCGCTCCATTTCATCCTCGGCCTCCCCCTCCCTCTCGCCCCCTCCACCTCACTCACTTAGTGTACACTCTCCTCGTCAGTCTTTCACTCTCCATCCTCTCCACATGCCCAAACCACCTTAACGTGTTTCTCCTAACGCTTCCCATCACGTCCTCAACCACGCCACAATGCTCCTTCACTTCCTCATTTGTTAGTCTGTCTCTCCGTGTGACTCCACATGCTCCTCTCAAATAACTCATTTTCACTGCTCTCACTCTTGACTTCTGTCCTTCCAACAGGGTCCAAGCTTCACTTCCATATGTCAGAGTTGGTATCACAACACTGTCATGTAACAACTTTTTCATTTCCATGCTCACCTCCCTGTTTCTTATCACTGCTTTCAACGAACGAGCAACCTTCCTTCCCTGCTGCACCCTTTCGAGCACTTCACCCTCCAGACTCCCATCCTTACTCATCACACTGCCCAAGTACTTAAATTCACTCACATTCTCCATATCCTTCCCATCCAATCTCACTGTACATTCACTGGCTTCACTTCTCTCGAAGACCATCACTTTACTCTTCCCTACATTCACCTTTAGATTCCATTTCTTGCACACTCTCCCAAACTCATCTACCAAGCCTTGCAGCTCCCCTTCGTCTTCACTCAACAATACAGTATAGTTTCCGAGTAAATCACAAAAAACTACAGGGTACTCGCGGCCGCTGTGCACTTTTGTCAGGTGCGCACAATAAAACCTAACGAGCAAAAATACGTAAGTATTCACGAGGCAGGGAAATTGAGCGTTTTTATCTCGCTTCAGGGCGAGGAAGAGTGTTCTATCTTTGTCGTCCATTTACTCCAAAATTATTGAACGTATCAATTTCCTGTAAGAACCAAGATAAAGATCAATGAATTCTACGTATGTACAGGACATAACTATGTAATTTCTCCAAAGAAAAGTTGTGGTTACATAGGCGGCTATTGTGCGCACATGACGAAAGTGCACAGAGGCTGCGAGTACCCTGTAGTTTTTTGTGATTTACTAGGAAACTATGAGGTGTATCAAAACAAAAAGGTATCAGGAGAAAGCTTATGAAATTCTACATAAGATTATGTAATAAAAACATAAGGTGTGCGAGAAAACTTCTGCAGTATACCTCCCTGAACAAAAATCAATTTTTTAACAAAAATGGCTTTTAGTTTTTGGCTATTTTCTCAAAAAATACAAATCAAATCACAACCGGACACACCTCATTAGAAAGCCAATGAAATTCTCTATCAAAACTTATAACAACATTTTTCTGTATGATGGAAAACACTCGAATGACGATGTTGGGAAGTGAGATCAATGTTTCAAAATGTTTATTCATGGCGGCCTAATGTACTTTTATTCGTATTTTTCTGGTTTTCCTTTTGGCTTATCAGCTAGAACAAACATCGGCGAATAAGATGATGTGAGTTTCAGGGCAATATTTAAAGGTTTGGTTGGCGAAAATAAGGCAAGAATATGTGCAATTTGCATTGCACGGGTGGCCTGGTGAGCAAGTAAAATTGTGAGCCATGAAACTTAATAAAACTTACAGTGCGCGAAAGGGTTAATTGATTGTATTTCTGTCGTAGTGTCATGTGGGGGGAGAAGTGACTTTGTGTGTGCACTGGTTTACGGATTTATGTACCATGGTGATGCGTCCACCATGCCACCACCGTCGGTCTGGTCTTGTCTGATGGTGGTGAAATTATGAAACGTAGGTGTTTTTTGTGTTGTGCGTAGTTTTGTTTCTTGTAAGATGACAATATGTATGTTGTGTTGTTTGATGAATTGTGTGAGTTCTTGTTTTTTTGTGTTTATGCCATCTATGTTTAGTTGGAGAATGTTTATGTTATGTGTGCGGTGTGTGTTGGGTGCTGCAGCATGGAGGGGAGGTAGTGGTGAGGATGGAGGGGGAAGGGGTAGGAGAAGGTTGTGGTGGAGGTAAGGGTTGTGGTGGAGGTAAGGGTTGGGGTGGATTAGTTCGGGGTGAGATAGGAGGGGTTAGGGGATTGGATGGTGTGGGAAGGATTGGCTGGTTAGGTTGAGGAGATGTGAGGGAAGTAGGAGTAGGGTTGGTGAGGGGGTTAGTGGGTGAGGGGAAGGAACATAAGGAGCAGGTCCAGGTGTTAGTGTAGTCTTTTCTGGATGCAAGTGTTGTGGAATTGTAATGGGTCCAGTTCTTGCAGGAATTGCACTGAACTGAACCTTTTGTCTGTCGGCTCGACGTAATAAGTTTTCAGCATGTTGGACATGTGTATTTGTTGGTGGGTCCTGGATTGCTCTCAATATACCCGGCGAGAAGAAGTCGTCGAGAAATGACCGCCAGGGAGTCATTTCTCGGTGTAGAAAAAATGGTGGTGTTGTGTGTCGTGTGTGGAGAGATGTGATACTTGCCCAGGTGACCGAAGCCACTCCCAGGTTCTCAGGCACCGTGAGGGGCTGGGGGGGCTGGGGGGGGGGTGCAGTGGTTTGGCCCCCATGCTGTCCTCCTCTTCTCCTCGACAGCCTCTGGGGGGTAGACACACGACGAAGATGCCACCAAACCAGGTCCAGAGTTGCTTTGTTGATGAATGAGGTGTAGCAGAATGGAATGAGAGACTACAAATGTGTCAGCTTGAGGTGTATGTATGTCAAGTTCAAGTTTGAGAAGGTGAAAGTCGTAGTGGTTGTAGTGTGTACCGTGTGAAGCCAGGAGTGAGAGAGAGAGAGAGACAGGTTCTGGGATGAGCGGGATGACGTAGTGGGAGAAATGCCGAGGAGCTATAAAGTGATTGTAATGGGGGATATGAATGGAAGAGTAGGCAATGGTCCTAAGGATGACATAATGGGTTGTTATGGAGCACTAGGAGAAAATGATAATTGGAAGCGAGTAAAAGATATGTGTCAGGAGAGGTGGTTGTGCATTTGTAACTCATATTTCAAACACAAAGATGCACATAAATATACATGGTACGGAAGGAATGGGGATCGTGTTGAAAGGAGCCTGATTGATTATATGCTCATAGAGAGGTCAATGATGGGAATGGTTGCCGATACATGGGCCGTGAGAGGGTGAAGTGGAGGTCTGTCAGATCATATGATTGTGGTATGCAAGATCAAGCTGAGAGGAGTGAGGTGGATCAGGAGAGAAAGGAGCAGTCAGGGAGATTGAAAGTTGAGAAGCTGAGGATCAAAGAAATGGCAGATGATTACAGGACCAAAGTAGAGGAGGAGTTACAATCAGTGAATTGGAATGAAATGGATCTGGACAGGCTGTGGAATGCATATAGGGACTGCTTAGTTAGGAAGCGGTGTGTGGTGTGGCAAGAGTAACAACAAAGAAGAAACGTACGGCATGGTGGGATGATGAGGTTAAGAGGGCGGTGGAAGAAAAGAGGAAGAAGTGGCTCAAGTGGTTACAGGACAGGGGTTCAGTTGAAATAAGAACTAAATATACTGAGAGCAAGAAGCATGTAAAGAGACTAGTGAAGAGGAAAAAGAAGGAGGTAAATAAATAATCTACGAAGAAAAATGAATGCAAACTACTCTGAAAATGGGATGTTATTCTTGAAAGAGGTGTGGAAATGTAGAAGTGAAAGAGGAAAGAAATGTGATTGTGTGAAGGAGGCAGGTGGCAGATTATTAACCCAAGGGGATGAAGTAAGGAACAGATGGAAAGAATATTTTGAAAGCCTGATGAATGGGAACAGAGAGAGCAGAGCGGTTGTAAACATGACTGGTTTTGGGGGTGTGCAGAGAAGGAATGCAGTGTCAGGAGACTTGACACTTGCACAAGTGAAGAGTGCTGTGAAGCGGCTGAAAAATGGGAAAGCAGCTGGGGTTGATGAGGTGTACCCAGAGATGATTAAGTGCAGTGGAGAGAGTGGAGTGAAGTGTTTGTTGGAGATATGTAAGAAGGCATGGATGAGTGAAACTGCACCAGCAGTGGAAAAAGGATGTGATTGTACCCCTGTACAAAAATAAAGGTGAGCGAAGTGAGTGCAAGAATTATCGTGGCATAAGTTTATTGAGTGTGGTAGGGAAGGTATATGGAAGAATTATTATAGAGAAAGTAAGAGAGATATCAGAAGTCCTAGTGATTGATGAACAGGGTGGCTTTAAGAGTGGCAGAGAATGAGTGCATCAAATATTTGCAGTGAGACAGATAGCAGAGAAGGCCTGTGAGAAGGACCATAAGGTGTGTATGGCATTCATGGATCTGGAAAAAGCATACGACAAAGTAGACAGAGAAGGATTGTGGAAAGTTTTGCGCATTTACGGTGTAGATGGTAAGCTGCTAGGTGCAGTCAAGAGTTTTTATGATGGAAGTGAAGCATGTGTAAGGGTTAATGGGCATCTAAGTGAATGGTTCACGATCGGTGTGGGTGTGTGGTTGTGTGATGTCCCCATGGTTATTCAATATACTGTATATACATGGATGGGGTGATGAGAGAAGTAAAAACACGAGTAATGGAGAGGGGGATGGCAATGGTAATGAATGGTAATGGATGGAATATTTCAAATTTGTTGTATGCTGATGATGTAGTACTACTTGAAAATACCGGACAAGAACTTGGTAGACTAGTGCAGAGTTTTGCTGATGTGTGTGAGCATCGTGCCCTGACAGTAAATATAGAAAAGAGTAAAGTGATGGTTATTGAGAGAGAAGGTGACTCCCAGTGCGATGTCACAGTGAATGGAGAGAGACTGGAATTGGTGAGAGAGTTCAAATACCTGGGTACAGTGATAGAAAAGAGGAAAATGTGCAAAAGAAGTTGAAAGTAGAGTGACAAAAGGAAGAAAAGTAGCTGGTGCAATGAAGGCCTTCATATGAAACAGAGGCCTGAGTGTTGCAGCTGCACGAGGCTTACAAGGAGGAGTGTTAGTGCCAACTTTAACATATGGATGTGAGACTATAGTGTGACATGAAAATGAAAAGTCAAGAGTAAGAGTAGTGGAAATGGGACTGCCGAGGAATGTATGTGGAGTACAGAGGGTGGATAGGATACAAAATAATGTGATTCGTGAAAGATGTGAAGTGAGGAAGTCTGTGGACACCAAAATTGAAGAGAGTGTACTGCGATGGTATGGTCATGTGGAGCGAATGGATAACAATAGAGTGGTGAAAAAGGTATATCTGAGCGAATCTGAAGGAGGGAGGAGGCGAGGTAGGCTAAGGCGAAGATGGAGAGATATGGTGGACGAGTGTGTGAGGAAGAGAGGTTTGGAAGTCGGTGAGGCTAGGGAACTGACAAGAGATCGAGCCGGTTGGATGAATGTTGTGAGAAGAAATGCATGATCAGGGATTTTGGCACCCTTTTTTAACATGGCAGCGTCCGGACTGACTCTATCGGATCGAGCCGGTTGGATGAATGTTGTGAGAAGAAATGCATGATCAGGGATTTTGGCACCCTTTTTTAACATGGCAGCATCCGGATTGACTCTATCGGATATGTTTATGTGAAGCTACAAAATGTGGTGAATGTTTGTGATGTATCCGATAGAGCCAGGATTCTGGGGCCTTGAATAATGAGTGAATGGAAGTGTGGCCCATTGGACTGGGCAAATTTGGGCTGTCTGGACGTTGCTACTCCTCACCCTGCCCTAGGGTGGGAAAGGAGGTTCGGATGATGATGATGAATGATGATGATGATGTTTATTTGGCACAGACTGAGCTAAGCCCCATAAACACTGCTAGTTATGGCTTGCACTGTATGGGTTAAATTCAATCAGATTACAGTTATATGTGATGAAGAGATGTCACTCTTAAACATTCTTAGAAGAATGTTGGTAAGGGTGGCTCCTCCATTTAGCTATGAACATAACTTCAACCATGCCATTGTGCCTATGTGACTGTAACCAATCAATTAAGTTTCTTTCAAGATTCTTTGTCAGACTACTGGCATAATGTCCAGAACACTAATAATGCCCAACTACGTGAATACAGCTGACCATAATCTGCTAATCTGTTTCTAACTCATTCTACAATTACATTCTTTTGCAAAGTTAAGATAGGGAATTTTTATCTGATTTCAGATCTTTAAAATGGAAGCTACATATCTACTTTAATTCTGGAAGCTATATATCTACTTTAATTCTGCCTATTATGGTATAATCTATCTTACCAAAGCACCATTCAATAACAATGGTTGGAGATGACTTAAGAGAAAACTTGTTTATTGCCATTTATATTTATCAATAAAATAAGTCAATCAACTCATCATGTTTCAAGATACAATAACAAACCTATGATACGTTTCTAAACAATGCCTGTAATTACACAAACTTTACCGGAGAGCTGTACAGTGTATGCTTTATTGAATAAAATATCTATTTCAAAGTACAATACAGATGACTATTTTACAACTGATTTAAACTGCCATTAGAAACTAAATTTTCAGATTTCCTTACTAACATACTCATGCAGTAACAGCATGCAACAGAACATGCCATTTCATTCACATGCTCAAAAGACAAACTCCAGAAGCCATACCAACACAAGTATGCCGTCTGCGACTGAACTGGTAACCGTTTGGACACCTGCCTTGATTATCTGATGCTGGTGGCCTCTGCTGAGGGGAAGGGGGTAATCAATATGATAAGACTATCTTTTACATGAAGTGTATTATTTATTATGTATATATGTATGCATATAAGAGAGAGAGAGAGAGAGCACAAATTACTAGGTCACTATCTAGATGTTAATATTTGTCTTAGGCTATATCATGGAGACCCATTCAAAAATTCATTTTATATACACTGTATATCTATTATCTTAAAAAAAAAAAAATCCCAAAGGAACTTTGAGCAATGGATAGATGAAGGGAAGGATGAACTACAAAGCTGTATCCTTGCTAACATATGAGACTTTATAAGACCTTTTCCTAAGTGCTATACTGTGCCTATTATATAATGACATCCTCTGGTATGTTACTGATGCAAACTACTATGTCAGTAACAAAATTAAATAAACAGAATACATGGGAAAACTAAGGAGCAAAATGTACTATTAAGGAAAATTTGCCATTATGTCTCCATTTGCCACACATATACATTTACCTTCTGATCACTTTCTTGTACAACATTCTTCAGCAAATAAAAGGGTACTAATATGATTTCTCTTCATTCCACAGCATGAACAAATATACAGTAGGCGCGGAAAGTACTGACGCTTTTTTGCCGACGTCATTCTTTTTCGCGTTAAGTGAAGTAGGGTCAAAACTACCCTCCCCTGTGATGCGAAATGAGCTGACACTTTTTCAACGGGAGCTGGCAACCCTGCTTTGATAGGTTTGGCACCACAGGAGCAGGCTCAGTAATGTTTGGGCAGCCACAGGAGGAGGATTGTCTCTGTGTGTGATGCACCATGAGGGCATGTTTTGACTCAAGTAACACAGTTATTTGGTTACCTACCACATTCTCATCAAGCCTAAAGTAACCACAAGCAAGGACAAACGTGTGGAAGTGATTACTTTATACAAAGCTGGCCACAAACTCCCATTTGTTGCAAATCAGATGGTGTTAGACTGAGGACAGTGCAGAGACTGGTGATGCAGTTCAAGGACAGTGGGGAGGCCATTCCTCCCACTCCACTTCCCAAGCCTGGGAGACCTCGTAAGACAACCTTCAGGACCCGTCAGCTGATCTCGAGGCAAGTTAGCAAGGATCCAAGGCTAACAGCACAGGATTTAAAAGAAAAGAACCCACAGTTGCTGGCAGATGTGTCTGTCAGAAGTGTGCAGCAGCTGTTGCATGACGATCTGGGCTACAGGAGTTTTTGTGCTCATAACAAACCACCGCTAACTGCACTTCAGAAGAAAAAGAGAGTAAATTTTTGTAAGAAATATCTTGCCTGGAGTGAGGAGCAATGGAAAACTGTGCTTTGGAGTGATGAGTCAACATTTACTGTCACTGGTACCCCTTCATCACGAGTGTACCGCAAACCAGGCAGTGAACCCCTGGATCCTAAGTACACTTCCAAGTTTGTTAAATACCCAGCCTCACTCATGGCTTGGGGCTGCTTTACATATTATGGTGTTGGTAGGTTGGTAATTCTACCTGCAAATAAAAAAGTGAACCAGAACAATTATTTGGAACTCTTATGTGATGTTTTAAGTGACTCTTTTGATAAAACCAAGGCAAGAGTATTTTTGCAAGATTCTGCCCCTCCACATGTTGCAAAGTCAGTGAAACAGTGGTTAACAGACTGTGAGGTTCCCTTTATTCGAGATTGGCCCAGAAACAGCCCAGATATCAATCCCATTGAGAATTTATGGGCGCACATGAAGCGGCAGCTGCTTAATATGGACACATCATCTTTGCCTAAACTTGAGGCTGCAGTCAAGCAGCTATGGAGCAGTTTTAGTCCGTCTGTTCTGCAAAACTACGCCATCAGTCTCCCCAGACACCTTAAGAAGATAATAAAGGTGAAGAGGAATGCCAGTAAATACTAAATTCAATAGTGAGTGTTAATTTATTTGTTTCTCCTTGCTAACCACAAGAATGTTTTCTTTTTTTAAGATGGCGTCAACACTTTCCGTGCCTACTGTACATAAACACCTGTCCTCAACCTCATTCAGGTGAGATATGCCCTACTTGGCCTATTGAGTCCAAAAAGCGTGACCCACATGGTGGAGCACAAACTGTGCTGAGGCATGTACATGACACCGATGGTGTGGGGAACCAACAGGATGACCCATAAGGGCAGTTACTTACCTGTGGCCAATGGGTATGCTAGGTTGGAGAGTCTGGGACTGTGCAACAAAAACAACAACAAGAGTACTCTGAAGTTCTATACACTTTGAGGCACCATTTTCATGGATGAATGCTCTCCTGATCCTATCTATCTATCTATTGCCAGACTCCTCAATCCCGCACGGGGTGGCCACAAACAAATCGCCTCCATGTCACTCTGTCCCCTGCCATTTCACTACCACTCTCCCAACTCACACACCCCTCTCTCATATACCTCTCCACTCCATCCCTCCATCTCCTGATCCTACAAGCAATTATATAGTTGTTGCAATAATAATCTGAATATCCTTCCTTAGTAAAACCCTCACTCACTCAGTACAGTTTTTTGAATAAGCATCTAATCATGGCAGTATAAGAGCCAAGTTACTGCAACTGTAACGCAAGGAAAAAAAACTGAATATAAAAATATAAACCCCACACATTAAAAACCACACACAAACCACAAAGACACACTATCAAATTACATACAAACTACAGCTGACCAAGAAGCCTGTTTCCTCATGAGAAGGAGACACCTCCTAATTATACATGCTTCTTCACCAATTACCAATGAGAGAAAGTAAGATCCATCCCCACCCTAAACCTTGAGTGGTATCAATGACGAGCATCTCCTAGACTGGAACACTCAATCAAGAAGTGCTGTACAGTTAATGGAATAAAAACCAAAATAGGGAAACAGTATTACTGGCGAAAGGAGATGGCAATGCATAAGCATGTACGATCAACTGTATAAATAGGTGAGTCACATCAGTTTCCCAGCAATAAGGCTGCTTGGTAGATTTTTTTATTTTTTAGTTGAAGTTTTCATCTATATGTTTCCTGTGCTTTTATCCTACTTCCCCCATTTCAGTACCACAGCAGAGAATATCAGACTCTTGTTGTCAGATATTGAAAGGCAACTGCATTGTCCCTTCAGCCTTTCAACAATATCTTCACTCTCATACCACTTTCATTTTATACACCTGTACTGCTGATCACTTAGGCCCATATTTAAGTCTTCGTTTTGGACGTGATACCCAGTTTAACACCTAGATTATAACAAAGTTACAGACTGCAGATATCTGAAACAAGGGATTAAGCCACTGAGGAGTTTACCTTAATCTGAGGTTTAGTCCATTTACAATTTAAACTGCCTTGAAAGGGTGGATTGATGCGAGATCAATGATGGCAGATGCACAAACAGTAGCCTAATATTTCCCAAACTTGTGTAATACAACTGTTGACATCACTGAATATATTTTTCTAGTGCCCACAGTACAAATACTTTATCAGAAATAAATAGTGGGGCTTTCTCTCTCTCTCTCTATACAGTAAAACCTCAATATAATGGACTTCAATAGACAGGAATTTGCTTATACCAGAACTGAGGAACTACCAGACTAAACTCTTATGTATCGGAAAAAGTCCGATAAAGCCAGAAGCAGTCCGAACTGCCTGACTACTTCAGCTATGTTCACCACAATAAGGTAAATAAAAGACATGTTTATCAGTGTACAGTACAGTATTATTATATATATTATACCATTTGATTATTGTAGTGAATGTATAATATAGAATAGTACTGCAATGGCAGTGAGACAGTTTAAAAACCGTTGGTGCAATCCAGACTAATGTCTGATATGTTGGAAAAAGTCCAGGTTAGCAGGGGAAAGTCCAGATGTGGCTTTTACCAGAATTTCACGTTTTTCTGAATAGCTTGGGCCCCAATTAGTCCATTATAGTGAGATACTACTGTATGTATATATAAATTTATAAAGAGTAATGATGGTCCACATAATTTCAATAAGTTATTTGTAAAATTTCCCCCTGTACTAAAGTATGACCAAAGCAGTTTGAGATAATGTGCTACAATTTGTGCTACTTTTACACTGCATCAGTATGTGAACAACTAATAATGTCCGTCACATTGTATTATTTTCTATCATGAGTGTGAGAAATGGAATCTTAAAGTGAATGTAGAGAAGACTAAAGTTGTGGTCCTTGAGAGTAATGAAGTCACTGACTGCACAGTGAGGCTGAATAATGATGAGATGGAAAATGTGGGTGACTTTAAGTACTTGGGTAGTGTGATGAGTCAGGATGGAAGTTTAGAGTATGAAGCGCTTCAAAGAGAACAACAGGGAATAAAGGTTGTGGTTTACTGAAAGCAGTGATAAGAAATAGGGAAGTGAGCAAGAAAGTAAAAATGCCACGGCATAACAGTGCTGTACTATGATACCCACTCTAATGTATGGAAGCAATGTCTGAACTATTCTGGAAGGACACAAGACAAGAGAAAGGGCATTGGAAATGAGTTATCTGTGAGGAGCATGCGGAGTTACATGGAGAGACAGACTGACAAATGAGGAAGTGAAAGAACGTTGTGGAGTGGACGTGACAGAAAGCATTTGGGGAAACACATTCAGGTGGCCAGAATCAGAATCCAAACAAGATGGAAGAAGAGAAGAAGGGAAGGACAGGAGGAAGTATTTGTTACAAGGAGGGTAGAAAAGTTACAAGAGGATGGAATAAAGGCTGAATATAAAAGGGAAGTGGAGAAGTGATTGGGTAAATATAGACTGAAGCAGATGGGGGGCGTGGAAGGTGTGAGCAAGGTATTCACAGAAGAAATCTGTGCAGCATGTGAGGTGCTGTGTGGGGTGAAGAGAAGATGAAAGGGGGTTCAGGAAACAGCATGGTGGACTGAAGAGGTGAGAGAGGCTGTGGCACAAAAGAAGAAAGGATATAATGAGTGGATGAGAAACAGGGGCGTCGAAGAAGCTGAGAGATGGACAAGAAAGTTATATGTAGTGAGGAGGAGAGAGGTGAAAAGATTAGTAAGAGAGAGTAAGAAGAGAGTGGATGAGGAATTTGGAAGGAATTTGAGTGCAAAGTGGAGGGAATGTAAGAAAATGTTCTGAAAGGAGGTAAAGAGAGCTAGACAGGGTGCCAACGAAGGCAGTGGGGGTGTGAAAGATAAAAATGGTAGATTACTAGTGGAGAAGATTGCGACCTGGAATGTGAGGGGTATGAATGATGAGGTGAAAGAGAGAGAGATTGTACAGGTGCTTGAGAGTGCGAAAGTGGATATATGTGGAATAACTGAAACTAAATGGCAAGGTGAGAGTGTGAGAGAATGGGAATATGGATGGGGTATATGTGCGGGAGTGGGTGAGAATGAGAGGGCGAAAGAGGGAGTGTGTATTGTTGTGAGCAACAGGTGGAAGGAGAATGTAAGAGAGTATGGATCAGTTGGGACAAGGATTGTGTGGGTAAGAGTGAAAGTTGGACTACAAATGTGGGCAATTGTGTGTGTGTATGCGCCAACGCAAGATCGTGTAAATAGAGTGAGAGAAGAGTTTTGGACAAATGTGGAAGCCTGCTTGGAAAAGTTTGAAAGGAATGAGAGAGTGTTTCTGATTGGAGATATGAATGGAAAAGTAGGGAATGAGAAGGTGGATGGAGTGGTTGGTGAGTGGGGTGTGCCTGCAGAGATGGATGAGAATGGCAGTACTTTAGTGGACATTTGTGTTGGGAGGGGGTTGGTGATAGCCAATACCCTCTTCAGGCACAAAATGATCCATAGGTATACATGGCGAGTGGTGAGAAGAGAGGACGGGGGAATGAATGAACGGAAGGCAATGATTGACTATGTGTGTGTGGATGAAAGGATGAGAAGATGTATAATGGATGCAAGAGTATATAGAGGTTGGGGGAGTGGACTTTCTGACCACCACTTGGTGGTGGCCAGAATCAGAATCCAAACAAGATGGAGGAAGAGAAGAAGGGAAAGACAGGAGGAAGTATTTGTTACAAGGAGGGTAGAAAAGTTACAAGAGGATGGAATAAAGGCCGAATATAGAAGGGAAGTGGAGGAACGATTGGGTAAATATAGATTGGAGCAGATGGGGGACGTGGAGGGTGTGTGAAAGGTATTGACAGAAGAAATCTGTGCAGCATGTGAGGTGGTGTGTGGGGTGAAGAGGAGACGAAAGGGGGTTCAGGGAACAGCATGGTGGACTGAAGAGGTGAGAGAGGCTGTGGCACAAAAGAAGAAAGCATATAATGAGTGGATGAGAAACAGGGGCAACGAAGAAGCTGAGAGATGGACGAGAGAGTTATATGTAGTGAGGAGGAGAGAGGTGAAAAGATTAGTAAGAGAGAGTAAGAAGAGAGTGGATGAGGAATTTGGAAGGAATTTGAGTGCAAAGTGGAGGGAATGTAAGAAAATGTTCTGGAAGGAGGTAAAGAGAGCTAGACAGGGTGCCAACGAAGGCAGTGGGGGTGTGAAAGATAAAAATGGTAGATTACTAGTGGAGAAGGGAGAAAAAGTAAACAGATGGAGAGAACACTTCAATGAACTGTTGAACATAGAGAATGAAAGTAATGCAAGTATAAGTGGCTGGGGAATGGCAGGGAGAAGGAGGGTTGTGAGAAGAGAGGAAGAAATCACCAGGATGGAAGTGGTGGAAGCAATGAAGAAAGTTAAAATGGGGAAAGCCCCAGGAATTGATGGAGTGTGTGGTGAAATGCTGAAGCATGGGGGAGAGATAGTAATAGAATGGATGTGGAAGGTGTGCAGATTGGCTTGGGAGGAGGGTAGAGTCCAGGAGGATTGGAAGTCAGGTATAATTATTCCTCTGTACAAAGGAAAAGGGGAAAAAGCAGTGTGTGGTAATCATAGGGGCATTTGCCTTCTCAGTGTAATCGTTTTCGTTTTTGAAGGCTCCAACATGCTTGCATGTGTCGGCCTTGGTCACCTAATGGCGGCTCTCCACGCTGCTCGATCTCTGGCAGCCTCCCTATTCAGTCCCTTAACCCTTAAGTCACATTTAATGACCTCGTCCCATGTCTTTCTCGGTCTACCCCTCCCAACCCCTCCCCCAATATTAACACTTCTCACCCTCTGTACCCAATTATCATCCCCCATCCTCTCCACATGTCCAAACCACCTCAGCCTACCTCTCCTCATCACAACACCAATACACTCCAGTCCCATCCTACCTCTCAACTCTTCTATCGTAAACCCAGCCCCCCCAGGCCTTGCACGCAGGGACGCACTGCACATCCACCTAATCATTGTCATTTCTGTACGTTTAAACCTGCGAATATCTTCTTCCTTTACTGCCCAGGTCTCACTACCATACAGCATCACACTCCTAACACATGCTGCATACAAAGACCCCTTAGCACGTAAGGAGAGTCCTCTCAATGTCAGGAGAGGCAACAGCTCCCTGAACTTCTTCCAACCACTTCTCACTCTAGCAACCGAGCTAACTCCAGCCCCACCTCCGGCACATAACATGTCTCCCAAATAACAAAACTCCTCCACACACTCAAGAGACTCACCTGCAAGTTCAACCCTCTCACGCCTAACAATCTC
>JAGKTI010000734.1:52950-69707 GCA_018397915.1 Birgus latro | reverse complement strand
TGTATTTACCTAATTGTGATATACAGGAAATGAGCTACGCTCGTGGGGTCCCGTCTCTGTTTCTCAATAAGTCAAATTTAGCTTTAAACTCGTTTAAGTTTTTAGACTGGACGATCTCTTTGTCCAGTCTATTCCACAGGTCTATGCATCTATACGGAAAACTATATTTCTTGATGTCCTTCAAGCAGCACGGCTTCTTCAGTTTCAGTCCATGTCCTCTTGTTGCTCTCTTATCCCATAAAAACAGATCTTCTCTATCAATTTTATCTACTCCCATCATGGTCCTGAACACTGCAATCATGTCACCCCTCTCTCTCCTTTCCTCTAAGGATCGCAAATCCAGCCTTTTTAGCCTCTCACTATATGACAGATCTGCCAAACTGGGGACCATCTTGGTTGCTGTTCTTTGTATTCTCTCAATCTTGTTTATACCTTTCTTTTTGTGTGGGGACCACACTACTGCCACATATTCTAACCTGGGGCAGATCATGGCCACTATCAGTTTTTTCATCATCTCTTCATTCATGTAATGAAATGCCACTCTTATGTTGGTCAAGAGTTTATATGTCTCTCTAACTATCTTGTTGATGTGTTTTTCAGGTGACAAACTATCCTGGACCAGCACTCCTAAATCTTTCTCTTCTCTCGCTTTTGTGATTGGTTCATTACCCATCATATAATTCAGTGATGGTCTCTTGATGCTTTTACCCATTTCCAATATTTTACATTTTTTTGCGTTGAATTTCATTTCCCACATCCGGCTCCAGTCATGTATCCTATCCAGATCCTCCTGCACCATTTTACAGTCCCCTTCAACCTCTACCTTCCTCAAGATCTTGGCATCATCAGCAAACAGACTTGCATAACTGTTCACTCCATCTACCATATCATTTATGTAAATCAGGAACATTACTGGCGCCAACACCGAGCCCTGTGGGACACCACTTGTTACTTCTCTCCATCCAGACATCCTGTCCTTTATTACTGTCCTCATTTGTCTGTCTCTCAAAAAGTCTTTCATCCATTCCAGGAGGTTACCCTTCAGTCCTCCTATATGCTCTAATTTCCACATTAGTCTCTTATGGGGTACCTTGTCAAAGGCCTTCTCCAAATCTAAATATACATAATCCACCCAACCGTCTCTCTCCTGCAGCACATCAATCACTCTTGAGTAAAAGCTCAACAAGTTGGAAACACATGACCTTCCACTTCTAAATCCAAATTGACTTTGTCAAAATATTCATCTCTTCCAGATGTTTTATCCACCTATCTTTCAGAACCTTCTCGCACAATTTTGCAACCATGCTGGTTAGGGACACCGGTCTATTGTTCAGGGGTTCATCCTTGTTTCCTCCCTTGTAAACTGGTACCACATTTGCTCTCTTCCATTCCCGAGGCACTTTCCCTTCTTCCAGCGAACACACAATTAAACTGTGAATCTTATCTGCCAGTTGGTCTCTGCATTCCTTCAGTACCCAATTTGAAATTCCATCTGGTCCTGGGGTTTTCCTTACATTTTGAGTTTCCAATAATTTGTACACTTCCTGCACTTCCACTTTTATATCTTTTATCACCACATTCCTAGTCACTCCCTCCCACTCCACAAACTCCCCTTCATTAGTAAAAACAGATTGGAAACGTCTGTTCATTATTTCAGCTTGCATTGCCGCATCATTATAGACCTCTCCTTCTACTTTCAGTTTGGTGATTCCTTCCTTTTGTTTCAATTTGCCATTAACAAATCTATAAAACAATTTGGGTTCATCCTTACATTTGTCGATTATACCTTTTTCAAAGTTCCTTTCTTCCTCTCTATGAATTCTTGTATATTCATTTCTGGTTCTTTTATATTCTTCCTTTGTTCTTGTTATTACCTCTCTTTCTCCATTTGTTCCATGCCATGTCCCTCTCTTTTTTTGCTATAATACACCTATTAAACCACTCCTTTTTCCTGTATTCTTTCCCACTTACTCCTGGAACATATGTATCCACTCCTGAATTATAGAGGTCTGGAAAGATATCCCACTTCCTCTGAATCTCTCTTGTTTCTCTGAATTTTCTCCAATCTGCATTTTCAAAAAATTTACTCAATTCCGTAAAGTTTGTTTTCCCAAAGTCGTATCTTCTCTGCCTATGGAGCTCATCTCTTGGCACCACGTTCCCTATTATCATCTGGAACTCAATGACCACATGATCACTTTTTCCTATAGGACACATATATTTCAAGGATTCAATTATGACAGGTTCTTTGGTTAGCAGTAAATCTAATCTTGCTGGGGTGTCATCATCTCGGAATCTTGTCTCTTCTTTGACCCACTGTGTCATTACATTATTCATCACAATGTTTAACAACATAGTGCCCCACGAATCTTCGCCGCCTCCTGAGTCCCATTCCTCCCAGTTCACCTCTTTACAATTAAAATCACCCATTAGAATTATATTGCTGCTTTTCTCAATCACTTTCTGTAGGTAACTAACCATGTCTGACAACATCTCCTGGTATTGATCATCAGTCCATGCTCTTGTCTTAGGTGGAACATATACTACTGCTATATCTCTCTTACAGTTCTCCCCAGTTTCTAATTTCACGTTTATCACTTCAGCCCTACCCTCTCCCATTTCCACAGAATCTATATTTAAGTTATTCTTCACTGCTATCATTACTCCTCCTCCCATTTTATCTTTTCTGTCTCTTCTCCACAATTTGTATTTGCCATCTCCCATATGGATATCAATATTCTTCCTTAACTTGGTCTCTACAAAGCACATAACATCAGGTTCTGGTACCCTCAAGAAATCGTTGATTTCTAACATTGCCGATATTAATCCATCAACATTTGTGTACGCCACTTTCAAACTTTTTTCGTTATTACTTATACCGTCATTTCTCCTCCTCTCCGTCGGTACCACTTTCTCAATTTGTGGTCCATAACTCTCCAATAAAACACCGTCATCTTCTCCGTTCTTTGTTCATTTTTTGCCTTAGCTTCCTTTACTAACTCCTTTATTTTAGCTCTTTCTTCCTCATTTGCATCTCTCCTTAACCAGACATTTTCGAACCCCTCTTTGTCTGCTAATTTCCATGTCCTATTCATGAT
This sequence comes from Birgus latro, assembly GCA_018397915.1. Classification (NCBI taxonomy): domain Eukaryota; kingdom Metazoa; phylum Arthropoda; class Malacostraca; order Decapoda; family Coenobitidae; genus Birgus; species Birgus latro. The sequence continues at coordinate 66,609 of JAGKTI010000734.1, read as the reverse complement.
TTCATTTACTATTGCCTGGGACTTAAACTTCACCTTCAATGGCCTTGCCCCTCCTTCCTCATACTTACCTAACCTAAACACTTCTTCAATCTCTTCTAGGGCTTCATTGTTACCCTCCATGACTACTGATAATATTTCTTTAACTTTACTCAATTCTTCTCTTTCTCTTTCAGATCTTATCGTGACACGCTTTTCTTTTACCCCTAAAATAATTACACATTTTTTCTTATCTGCTACATCCCTGACTAAAGCTTCTCTACTTTTCAATACCCTAACCACTTCCTTCTCCACCTTTTCCTTGCTTTGTTGTTCAATAATCTCTTTCAAATTTACATTCCCTTCCTCCTGAATTTTCTTACACCCCTTTTGTTGCTCCTTGATTTACTTAATATGTTCATCTTGTATCCTTGATTTTGAATCATACTCATCTAATTTACTTTTCATTCTGTCTCTTTCTTCTTCCAACCTCCTGTTTTCCCTCTTGAGGTGTTCTATTTCATTTGTGGCAGATTCGTTACTCACTTTTAATTCCGTGACTTCTCTTTCTTGTTCTGCACTGCGTGTGTAAACTTTTTCCAGCTCGTTCTGTAAACCTTTGATCTCTCTCTCCTGTTGTAAGGTCCTCTCCTGCGGCTCCCTAATTACTACTCATACCTTCTTCAATTCCTGGACATTCTTCTCCGCCGTTTTTTCTACTCCTGCTACTCTTGTTTGATACAATTTTGTACTTCCATTTCTCGTATCTTCATTGGAGAAACCCACAAATTCACTTTCGCCAGACGTAAACAAACCGCCGTTGCTTTCCGCTATGATACAGATACAACCATATGGAAACTTTTCTATACTGTATCTTGCTCTCTTTATCCCAAAACCAGCTTTTTTTTTTTTTTTAACAAATGTCCAACGGGACCACCACTCACGCACTCATCTGCATAATCACAATAGGCTGGCTTCCTTTCGCCGCTGATTCCACGATTATTTCCCTGCGGTCCAGGAGGACGTCTGTCCACGTCGTCGACCTGTGTGTGTGTGTGTGTGGTAGAGGAGTGTTGTTTATGGTGAGGTGTGGAGTGTGACTGTGTTCTGCTGTCCAGTTTGTGAGAAGGGTCACAGTAGATTTGGCTTAGGGTATTTTGAGACTGTTTGTAGTGAACCATTGTGTAGTGTGTTGAGGTAAGGTTGGAGGATGTGTGCGGCTGTGTTTGCATTTTGGTGTGTACATGTAAGTGTTATGTCATCCGCACAGGAAGCTAGGTGTATCTGTGGTGTGTGGGGTGTGGGTATGTCGTGCATGTATAGGTTAAAGAGTGTAGGGGACAAAACAGATCCTTGAGAGACATAATTATGAAGTTTCTTATGTTCAAAGACTGACCGACAAAAATTACATGTGCACATTTGCCTGCTAAGTAGTTTGCCAGCCATCTTTTTGTGTTTTTGTGCATGTTTGTGTTGAATATGTTGTTTGTGAGGTTGTGGCAGGGGATGGAATCAAAAGCTTTACTATGACAAGGAGTGTTCTGTGTGGTGGCCTAGCTGAATTCATGCCATCAAAAACTCTCTGTGTGAGGTCTGTAAGAAGAGTGTTTGTGGAGTGCAGTGGCCTAAAACCATGTTGTGATGGGGCTAGGGGGGTGTGAGGTGTAACTAGTTGTAGTACCAGTCTTTCAGTGACTCTGGAGGGGATGCAGAGGAGTGTGATGAGGTGGTGTGAGGAAGGTAACGTGGGGTCTTTGTTGGGTTTGGGGATAGTGATGATAATGCCATGGTTCCAGATGTTTGGTATTATGTTGTGTGAGTAGCTGTAGTTTGATATGTTGGTGAGTGCTTCTATGCCTTGTGGTCCAAGGTGTTTAAGGTGTATGTTGCTTATGTTGTCTGGTCCACAGGCAGATGAGTGCTTGAGGTTGCTGATGATGTGCTTCGTCTGGTCGTAAGTGAAAGGTGTGAAGTCTGGGTCTGTGAGGAACTCTCTTACGTCGGATGAAACGTAGGTCGTCACGATGGGGGTTTAGATGGCTGACACATGAAGAGTGATTGATGAGAGTGTTTGCTTGTTGTTTGTTTGAAGGAATGGTGTCTGTTGTTGTGATGGCAGCATATGATTGTGTAGTGTTGCTGTTGGAAAGTGTGATGCTGTTTAGTGTTTTGTAGAGTTTGCTGTTTGTTTTGTGATCAAGTGTTTGGAGATAATTATTCCAATTTAGTGTTTGCTGTTCTGATATTTTATTGTTTATTTGAGTGCTGAGTTCTTGAATTTGTTGTACGGTGTCATGTGTATGGGGTGTTGGGGAGTGTCGTAGTGTCCTGTTGACTGATGTGGCCTTGAATTTCTGGCGTGAAGTTGGGGTTGTGCCTTTTTCTGTTGCCTCTAGGGATGTGTCTTTTGTCTGCATTTTGTATAATTGTATTGAAAGTGTGAAGAGCAGTGTTGATGTTTGTGATAGATGTACTGTTTAATGTTTCAAAGTGTTGTTCTGTTTCAGTTGTGAAGGCCTCCCAGTTGGCTCTCTTATAATTAGTGTATATGTGTCTGTGGCCAGCTGGGGTGATTCTGGTTTTGGTAGTGATGATGACTGGGAGATGGTCAGAGCCAAGGGTTTGGACCACTCTAGAGGATGTTGTGGGTTCGAGGTTTTGGGAGCAGAAGGTGATGTCTGAGGATGATGAGAGGAAGAGGGATTGGTGTGGGATATGGGTATGCTGACTGCGATTACTGAGTATGAAAAGATGATCTGCTTGGGTTTGTAGTGCCAGCCCTCTGTCTGTGTCAGGGTTGATGACATACCAGGCCGACGCCCTGGTGTTGAAAGCACCACCCAGGATGATGTTGGGTATGTTAGTGATGTGGTGTATTTGTGGAGAGTAATTGTGTGGTACTGTGGGGGATGATTAGGGGGGGAATGTATATGTTGTCAATTGTTGTGTGTGATTTGTTACCAGTGCATATTTTAACTGATTCTATTTCTGTTGTAGTGTCATGTGGGGGAAGAAGTGACTTTGTGTGTGCACTGGTATCTGAAAAGTTGATGGATCTGTGTTCCAGGATGATGAGTCCACCGCCACCACCGTCGGCCCAGTTTTGTCTGATGGTGGTGAAATTATGAAATGTAGGTGTTTTTTGTGTTGTGCGTAGTTTTGTTTCTTGTACGATGGCAATGTGTATGTTGTGTTGTTTGATGAACTGTGTGAGTTCTTGTTTTTTTTTTGTTCATGCCATCTATGTTTAACTGGAGAATGTTTATGTTATGTGTGCGATGTGTGTTGGGTGCTGCAGCACAGAAGGGGGTGGTGGTGTGAGTGGAGGGGAAGGGGTAGGAGAAGGTTGTGATGGAGGTAAGGGTTGGGGTGGATTAAGTTGGGGTGTGACAGAAGGGGTTAGGGGATTGGATGGTGTAGGAAGGGTTGGTGGGTTATGCTGAGGAGGTGTGGAGGAAGTAGGAGTAGGGTTGGTGAGGAGGTTAGTGGGTGGGGGGATGGGGCATAAGGAGCACATCCAGGTGTTTGTGTAGTCTTTTCTGGATGCAAGTATTGTGCAGGTGTAATGGGTCCCGTTCTTGCAGGAATTGCACTGAACTGAACTCTTTGTCTGTCGGCTCGACGTGATAGGTTTTGAGCATGTTAGACATGTGTATTTGTTGGTGGGTCCTGGGTTGCTCTCAATGTCCCCGGCGAGAAGAAGTCCTCGAGAAATAACTGCCAGAGAGTCATTTCTCGGTGTAGAAAAAACGGATGCAAGTATTGTGCAGGTGTAATGGGTCCCGTTCTTGCAGGAATTGCACTGAACTGAACCCTTTGTCTGTCGGCTCGACGTGATAGGTTTTGAGCATGTTGGACATGTGTATTTGTTGGTGGGTCCTGGGTTGCTCTCAATGTCCCCGGCGAGAAGAAGACATCAAGAAATAACCACCGGAGAGTCATTGTCATTTCTTGGTGTAGAAAAAACGGTGTTGTTGTGTGTGATGTGTTGAGAGATGTGGTATTTGCCCGGGCGACCGAAGCCACTCCCAGGTTCTCGGGATCATCCTCATAAACAATACTACTGCTAAAAAATGGGACACAAACATCACATGCAGGAAGGTATGGTGATGGGATGTGCAGTTTTGAAAGATGCTTCAGGGCAACTGACAGCCTGAGCCAGGCAGGCAGCTGGTGGGGATGGGGTGGGCAGGGGGACAAGCAGGGGTGGGGGTGGGCAGGGGAACAAGCAAGGGTGGGGGAGGGTGGGGGAACGGGAGAGAGAGAGGGGGGGGGGGGGGGGGGCTGGGGGACAGGGAAGGAGATAAGAAAGCCAAACTGCCCCACTGCCTCCCCCCCTATCTCACTCACTCACTCACTCACTCACTCACTCACACACACACACACACACACACACACACACGCACACACACACACACACACACACACACACACAGAGAGAGAGAGAGAGAGAGAGAGAGAGAGATTCGGTCAAATAGGTCAAATAAGAGTACAACACACAGAAGTTTAAAATTTTCGTACGGGTGTATAATGGCAAAAGGAGAGACTCCATTCTTTACATCCAGTGCAGGTGAATTTATGAGATTCTCCAATGAAGACCGAAGTGGAAGCAGTATTAAACTGAACCAAACAAGAGTAGCAGGTGTAGAAAAGACGGCTGATAGGAATGCACAGGAAATAAAAAAGGTATGGTCAGTAATTAAGAGTTGAAGGATCAAACACTACAATAAGAGAAAGAGATTAACCCCTAGGCTGCTGAGAACTCTGAGCTAAGTCATGCCCTGATGCAGCTATTTTCCATTAACATTCATTAAGAGCCTTCTGAGAGGTTTGTAGCAGTCTGTTGACTGCTCCTTCTCAGATGCTTGCAGCAGCCAAGGGGTTAAAGAATTGAAAAACGAGGTACAGCGCATCTTGTCACGTAGTGCTGAGCAAGAAAGAGAAATATCAAAAGTGAGTAATGATTAAGCTTCAAATGAAATGGAACAGTTTGTCACGAATTTTCTACATCATGAAATTGTGTATTGTAAATCGTGACATCGATTGATTTTGCGGGAGCGACGAATAGTTCCGAAATGCATGAGATTTCGCTCAATCTCTTAACTCTCCACTTCTGTACTTATATTTGCATCAAGTTGTCAAAACTTTCGTCATTCTTTCGCAAGTGATTGTCTTTATGTACAGACAGTGCACAGTGCATTCCTATCTATCTATCTATTGCCAGACGCCTTAATCCCGCACGGGGTGGCCACAAACAAATCGCATCCATGTCACTCTGTCCCCTGCCATTTCACTACCACGCCCCCAACTCACACACCCCTCTCTCATATACCTCTCCACTCCATCCCTCCATCTCATCCTCGGCCTCCCCCTCCCTCTCACCCCCTCCACCTCACTCACATACACTCTCCTTGTCAGTCTTTCACTCTCCGTCCTCTCCACATGCCCAAACCACCTCAACGAGTTTCTCCTAACGCTTCCCATCATGTTCTCAACCACACCACAACGCTCCTTCACTTCCTCATTTGTTAGTCTGTCTCTCCATGTGACTCCACATGCTCCTCTCAGATAACTCATTTCTCTCACTCTTGACTTCTGTCCTTCCAACAGGGTCCAAGCTTCACTTCCATATGTCAGAGCTGGTATCACAATACTGTCATGTAACAACTTTTTCACTTCCATGTTCACCTCCCTGTTTCTTATCACTGCTTTCAACGAACCAGCAACCTTCCTTCCCTGCTGCACCCTTTTGAGCACTTCACCCTCCAGACTTCCATCCTTACTCATCACACTGCCCAAGTACTTAAATTCACTCACATTCTCCATATCCTTTCCATCCAGTCTCACTGTACATTCACTGGCTTCACTTCTCTCGAAGACCATCACTTTGCTCTTCCCTACATTTACCTTTAGATTCCGTTTCTTACACACTCTCCCAAACTCATCTACCAAGCCTTGCAGCTCCCCTTCGTCTTCGCTCAACAACACAGTATCATCTGCAAATAACAGTACAGGGAGTTTCCAAACACTGCCCTCTCTCACTAGGGCCGGTCCAACATCCACTGCCCGACCTTGTATCTCTTTTATAACCCCATCCATATACAGATTGAACAACCATGGAGACATGACACATCCTTGTTTCAATCCAACCTTCAAATAGAAAGATTCACCCAGTTTGCCATCCACATGCACTGCACCCTTAGCACCCTCATACATACTCTTCACTGCCTTCAACAACTTCCCATCCACTCCATATATTCTTAATACCTTCCACAAACTTTGTCTATCCACCCTGTCATATGCTTTCTCCAGATCCATGAAGGCTGCATACAACTTCTTGCCCTTCTCTAGAAACTTTTCCACTAAGGATCTAAGAATGAATATCTGGTCTACACAACCTCTTCCCTTCCTAAAACCTCCTTGTTCTTCTCCAACTAATTCCTCAGTAATTTCCCTAACTCTGTTAAAAAGTATCCTACCATATACTTTTCCTATTACAAGAGAAGGCAAATGCCCCTATGATTACCACACACTGCTTTTTCCCCTTTTCCTTTGTACAGAGGAATAATTATACCTGACTTCCAATCCTCTGGGACTCTACCCTCCTCCAAAGCCAATCTGCACACCTTCCACATCCATTCTATTACTATCTCTCCCCCATGCTTCAGCATTTCACCACACACTCCATCAATTCCTGGGGCTTTCCCCATTTTAACTTTCTTCATTGCTTCCACCACTTCCATCCTGGTGATTTCTTCCTCTCTTCTCACAACCCTCCTTCTCCCTGCCATTCCCCAGCCACTTATACTTGCATTACTTTCATTCTCTATGTTCAACAGTTCATTAAAGTGTTCTCTCCATCTGTTTACTTTTTCTCCCTTCTCCACTAGTAAGAGTTGAGAGGTAGGATGGGACTGGAGTGTATTGATGTTGCGATGAGGAGATGTAGGCTGAGGTGGTTTGGACATGTGGAGAGGATGGGGGATGATAATTGGGTACAGAGGGTGAGAGGTGTTAATATTGGGGGAGGGGTTGGGAGGGATAGACCGAGAAAGACATGGGACGAGGTCATTAAGTGTGACTTAACGGTTAAGGGACTGAACAGGGAGGCTGCCAGGGATCGAGCAGCGTGGAGAGCTGATATTAGGTGACCAAGGCCGACGCATGCAAGCATGTTGGAGCCTTCAAAAACGAAAACGAAACACCCCCACTGACTTCGTTGGCACCCTGTCTAGCTCTCTTTACCTCCTTCCAGAACATTTTCTAACATTCTCTCTAATTTGCACTCAAATTCCTTCCAAATTCCTCATCCACTCTCTTCTTACTCTCTCTTATTAATCTTTTCACCTCTCTCCTCCTCACTACATATAACTCTCTCGTCCATCTCTCAGCTTCTTCGTCGCCCCTGTTCCTCATCCACTCATTATATGCTTTCTTCTTTTGTGCCACAGCCTCTCTCACCTCTTCAGTCCACCATGCTGTTCCCTGAACCCCCTTTTGTCTTCTCTTCACCCCACACACCACCTTACATGCATTCCTCTGAGGGATAATTTCCGAATTGTCATTTCTTTGCACTTTCCTCCCTGGGTGTTAGTTGGCCACGCCTCTTTCAGACGTCCCTAACGTTGGACACTCAAACACAGTCAGTCGTCCCATTGACAGGCTCGGAGAGAGGAAGTGCTGTGCGCAAAGCTCGAGCGGGTCTCTTTTCTTAGCGATCTCAGAAGTCTCGGCTGTATCGGCGTGAATTCCCAAAGCTCCCACCAGCATGGTGATCGACTGCATTAGTGGCGGTCTCATCTCTACTGATTAGTATTTCTTTTGTTTTTCTTAGGCTTAAGGTTTTTGGTTATTTAGCTCAGTGCTTTATTTAGCTATTTGTCTGAGTGCTTGATTGAGTGCATTTCCCTTTCTTTGATTTTGAATAGATTCATGTAACGTAAATTTATTTTCTAGTAATTAATAAATTTACAGTTCGTTTTCTTGAGCTTTGTTAAATGTAACGGTTGTGTTTGATTTCCCCACATATTCAGTACACTTTTGCTACTCCAAGTTAGCACAACTCCTTATAATAATCACGACTGGTACTTAGGCCAGCTCTTGGTATTAATTCTTAAATCCGTTGTGCCAGCTAGGAGTTTGGCTCAGCCAAGATCCTGTTTATTATTATTATTTTTTGAATGCTAAGGGGAGAACTAATTACTTTCTCAGAGGCCAACAGTACAGTAATACAGCCTTCTTGAGCATTTAGTCTGCTGTGTACTGTTGAGCAAGTCTATAAATTCTTGACTCCAGAGAATTGGAGAAGTAAGCCAGCATAAAAGTGAAATCGCCACTTGATTTCACGAGTCGATTCTCTCGTGATAATCGACTCGATAGTTATTCCTAGTGTCCATAGACACATTTTCATTTTCCCCCTGACACAGCTTAAATGAGAAAATAAGAGTTGGAGGAAGAAAGCATTAGGATGAAGAGTAAACTCAATGGGTATGAATCAAAAACAAAGTTGCAAGATGAACACATTAAGGAAATCAAGGATAAGCATAAGGGGTGGAAGAAAATTCAGGAAGAAGGGAAAACAAATCTAAAGAAGATTATAGAACAAGACAGGAAAGTAAACCAGGAAAAAGTAGAGAAGGAGGTGGTCAGGGTATTAAAACGTAAGGAATCACTTGTGAGAGATGCAGTAGACACGAAAAAATGCGTGATTATCTCAGGTTTGAAAGAGAAAACGATGTCAGTTGGGTCAGAAAGAGAAAAGGAAAAACTGAGAAGGGCAATTAGTGTCAACAGTTTGGGAAGGACATGACATATAGAAGAAGTGTTTAGGCTGGGAAAATATGTGGAGGGAGGGGCAAGGCCACTCAAAAGATAATTTCAATCTCAAGTCACAGTAAACGAACTATCAACAAGACTTGAAAATTACCAGATAAAGAAGGATTCAAAAATACAGTAACCTCTCCAATGTCCAATGAAATACAGCCAAAGGCATGTCTGGAAAGTGGGATTGTCCGGATGCTGGGACCCTGTCTCCTAGACTGGTACTTATGGACCCTAACCCACCCTAACTCAGAAAACCACCTACATAACTCCCCACTGGACATGCATACACCTATTTAAGACCCTATTCACACAAATAAGGGATAGAAAGTGTGAAATAAATGAAAAGGAACCAGAGAATGTGGATTTAGAGGTGAGTATGGAAAATATTTAGCAGCTGACAGGGTACTGTAACTCCCTACCAGACATCAACAGCACCTATTTAAGAACCTAATCACACAAATAAGGGACAGAAAGCATGAAATAAATGAAAAGAAACCAGAGAATGAGGAATTTGAGGTATGGAAAATATTTAGCAGTATCCAGGGTACTTACAACACGTCTTGGGTCGTTATGGAGATTAACCTGCCTCCAGTGCTGTGCTACGCTTAATCCTTTGCACTCTGAATTCTAATTTATTAACATTGCACAACACTGTAAATTCCCATGTGGTCTAGTGGTGAGGTATTGCAGTTTATTCACTGTTTATTCACAAAAACGAGCATGTGAGGCAGCCATTGAGACGAGCACCCGCTACTGATGGTAGTTAGGCAGTAACTGGGGAAGAGAGGGAAGCAGGGGGCTGCTATCTACGCAGCAAAACACAGCTGATTAGCACTGCGTGTCAAGTTCAAAATACGATTTTAAAAAGTCATTTTTTTTTTCATTTTTTAAATTTTTTGGCCACTCTTGGGTTTCGAAGGCACAGGACCAAAATGTCTGGACACTGGGGTGTCCGGATACTGGGCATCCAGATTTTAAAGAGATTACTGTATCTGGATAAGGAGAGATGCAAATGAAGGAGAGAGAATAAAGGAACCTGTTAAGGAAGCTAAGGAAAAAAAAACACCAGAAAACGGAGGAAGAGAAGACAGAGTTCTATCAGAGAGTTATGGATCAGAAATTGAGGAAGTGGTACCGAAGAGGAGAGGAAGAGAGAAGGACATCATAAAAAACAAAACAAAAAGACTGAAAGTGGTGTATGCTAATGTGTGTGTGTGTGTGTGTGTGTGTGTGTGTGTGTGTGTGTGTGTGTGTGTGTGTGTGTGTGTGTGTGTGTGTGTGTGTGTGTGTGTGTGTGTGTGTGTGTGTGTTTTAATGCAAGGAAGAAGGAACCAAAGGCCATGGGCCCGCAAACCGTTCCCTCCAAGAAAAACAAAGACAATACAAGAGAGAGCCAAATTCAAGATCCNGTATCTGGATAAGGAGAGATGCAAATGAAGGAGAGAGAATAAAGGAACCTGTTAAGGAAGCTAAGGAAAAAAAAACACCAGAAAACGGAGGAAGAGAAGACAGAGTTCTATCAGAGAGTTATGGATCAGAAATTGAGGAAGTGGTACCGAAGAGGAGAGGAAGAGAGAAGGACATCATAAAAAACAAAACAAAAAGACTGAAAGTGGTGTATGCTAATGTGTGTGTGTGTGTGTGTGTGTGTGTGTGTGTTTTAATGCAAGGAAGAAGGAACCAAAGGCCATGGGCCCGCAAACCGTTCCCTCCAAGAAAAACAAAGACAATACAAGAGAGAGCCAAATTCAAGATCCGTTCATTTCGAAATGCCTGGACACACTGCACCTGAAAGGCTGGAGATCATAGGAAGTAGGAAATACAGACAGAGGAAGACAGTTCCACAGTTGACCAGTTGCATAAATGAAGGAATGGGAGTAATGGTTAACTCTTGTAACAGAGAGCTGCGCAGAAAAGGGATGAGAGTTTGTTGCTAGACGGGTACTACCTGCCTATAATAGAGGTGGAGGGATGCAAGCAGACAGTTCAGAGGAACAGTGGCCATTGAAATAATGATAGAAAAGAGATAAAGATGCAACAGTGCAGCAAAGAGACAGAGGTTGAAGGGAGCCAGTAAGAGGAGGACAGCCAATGAGACGAAAAACCTTAGACTGCACCCTATTGAGAAGAGCTGTATGTGGGGAGCCTCCCCACACATGAGAGTTGTACTCTAAAGAGGGGCAAATAAAACCCGTGTATAAAGTCAACAACTGTACAGGGGTAAAAAAGGTTCAGAGTCGGCTTAGCACACCTAATCCCTTGGAAGCAATTCACAAGAGATGTAATATGTTCTTTCCACGATAAATCCCTAGTGAACGAGACCCGAAGCATGTTCAAGGATGATGCAGGAGCGAGCTAGACATTATTAAACATTAGTGGGTACTCCTGTGGAAGATTTTGTTGGGTAGATAGGTGTAGGAACTGAGTCTTTGATGCATTAAAAACAACAGGATCATTTTTACCCCAGCCACAGATACGAGCCAAATCAGACATTAGGTGTGTCATAGCCTCATCCTTTGCTTGTTGAAGTAACTGCTGAGATGGACATTGCGGGAATCGAATGGAAAGGTGAAGGGTGGAATCATCAGCATACGAGTGGATAGGGTTAGATGTACTGCTTAGAAGGTCATTGATGAATAAAAGGAAGAGAGTTGGATATAGGACAGAACACTGAGAAACACCACTTTTGACAGATCTAGAAGAAGAACGATGGCCCCGTCCACAACAGCGGCTATAGAACGACCAGAAAGAAAGCTAGAGATGAAGGCACAGATAGAAGGAATGAAACCGTAAGAGGGCAGTTTGGAAATGAAAGATTTATGCCAGACTTGATCGAAAGCCTTTGAGATGCCAAGTGCAATGGCAAAGCTTTTGCCAAAGTCCCAAAAGGAGGATGACCAGGAGTCTGAAAGGTAGGTGAGAAGATCGTCAGTGGAGCGTCCCTGGTGGAACCCATACTGACGATCAGAAAGAAAGTTATGAAAGGAAAGATGATTTTAAATTTTTCTGTTAATAGACTCGAATACTTTTGAAACACAGGATGTTAAAGCAATTGGATGATAGTTGGAGGGTTGGGAATGGTCACCCTTCTTTGGGACTGGCTGAATGAGACCAAACTTCCAGCAAGAAGGTAAGGTGCAAATTGGCAGACAAAGGCGAAAGAGTTTACCTAGGCAGGGTGTAAGAACAGAAGCACAGTTCTTGAGAACAACAGGAGGGACTCCATCAGGCCCATATGCCTTGTTGGTTTTGAGGCCAGTGATGGAAGAAAATACATCAGCTGAATAAATTTTAATGTCAGCTATGAGGAAGTCAGAGGGGGGAAGTGATGGAGGAACAGAACCGGAATCGTCTAAGGTGGAACTGGAGGAGAAAGTCTGAGCAAAGAGATCTGCTTTATCAGTAGAAGAAATAGCTACTGAGCCATCAGAGTAGAAAAGAGGAGGGAAGGATGATGAGGTAAAGTTGTTAGAAAGGTTTTTGGCAAGGTGCCAGAAGGAGCAGGAAGAATTCGAGTTGGAGAGTTGAGAACATTTAGTGCGAATGAAATTATTTTTAGTACAGTGAAGAACAGACTTAGCACGATTCCAGGCAGAAACATAAGAAAGATGGGAATTAGTTGGAGAAGAACAAGGAGGTTTTAGGAAGGGAAGAGGTTGTGTAGACCAGATATTCATTCTTAGATCCTTAGTGGAAAAGTTTCTAGAGAAGGGCAAGAAGTTGTATGCAGCCTTCATGGATCTGGAGAAAGCATATGACAGGGTGGATAGACAAGGTTTGTGGAAGGTATTAAGAATATATGGAGTGGATGGGAAGTTGTTGAAGGCAGTGAAGAGTATGTATGAGGGTGCTAAGTCTGCAGTGCGTGTGGATGGCAAACTGAGTGAATCTTTCCATTTGAAGGTTGGATTGAAACAAGGATGTGTCATGTCTCCATGGTTGTTCAATCTGTACATGGATGGGGTTATAAAAGAGATACAAGGTCGGGCAGTGGATGTTGGACCAGCCCTAGTGAGAGAGGGCAGTGTTTGGAAACTCCCTGTACGGTTGTTTGCAGATGATACTGTGTTGTTGAGCGAAGACGAAGGGGAGCTGCAAGGCTTGGTAGATGAGTTTGGAAGAGTGTGTAAGAAATGGAATCTAAAGGTGAATGTAGGGAAGAGTAAAGTGATGGTCTTCAAGAGAAGTGAAGCCAGTGAATGTACAGTGAGACTGGATGGGAAGGATATGGAGAATGTGAGTGAATTTAAGTAACTGGGCAGTGTGATGAGTAAGGATGGAAGTCTGGGGGGTGAAGTGCTCGAAAGGGTGCAGCAGGGAAGGAAGGTTGCTGGTTCGTTGAAAGCAGTGATAAGAAACAGGGAGGTGAGCATGGAAGTGAAAAAGTTGTTACATGAGAGTATTGTGATACCAACTCTAACATATGGAAGTGAAGCTTGGACCCTGTTGGAAGGACAGAAGTCAAGAGTGAGAGCAGTGGAAATGAGTTATTTGAGAGGAGCATGTGGAGTCACATGGAGACTAACAAATGAGGAAGTGAAGGAGCGTTGTGGTGTGGATGAGGACGTGATAGGAAGCGTTAGGAGAAACACGTTAAGGTGGTTTGGGCATGTGGAGAGGAGGATGGAGAGTGAAAGACTGACGAGGAGAGTGTATGTGAGTGAGGTGGAGGGGGCGAGAGGGAGGGGGAGGCCGAGGATGAGATGGAGGGATGGAGTGGAGAGGTATATGAGAGAGGGGGGTGTGAGTTGGGAGCGTGGTAGTGAAATGGCAGGGGACAGAGTGACATGGAGGCGATTTGTTTGTGGCCACCCCGTTCGGGATTGAGGCGTCTGGCAATAGATAGATAGATAGATAGAT
>JAGKTI010000734.1:0-43219 GCA_018397915.1 Birgus latro | reverse complement strand
CTTTGGTGCTTGTTTTTGTTCATAGTCATAGTCGGTAAGATAAAGGGGGGTAAACATTCCAAAGGCCCGACCCATTGCACAGACCCAGGTCCAGGCAATGGATCTGGGACCCCTAGCCCACCAGCTTACTAGTGGCTGTGGTAGTGGCCTCGGGGCACCCTGCCAGGACACCTGCAGGGACACCCTCCAAGCGCGGCTTGGCACTGCAACTGCCCTGCCATTATACACCCACTGATAGGGCAGCCTCCTGGGGCGCTACTCCCAGGTTCGGGCCCCTCTCTAATGAGCGGAAGCGGCAGCCTGGGAACCGCAATGCCCTGTACCCTCTAGCACAGGTTCGAGCCCCATCTCGCCCCGGACCCATGATCTGTGCCGGGGGAACTCCAGTCAAGCCTCCCCCCAAAGTCCGCCACTAGGTAGCGGGGGCAAAGTTTTCTGGCCGCATGCCCTTGCTGGCGTCAACCCCTGTAACGTAGTGGGGTACGTTGTGTGATATGTAAAGCGCATGTGGTGTAGTGCATAGGATAGTTAGAGGAAATGATTGGGAGAGTATGCTGGTCTACTCTCCATGTTACTGTCACACTGAAAAGGTCAGCAAAGGAGGATGATTAGGTAGCTAGTGAAAAGAGCTCCAGCTCTCCCTATCACCAGCATTCCATTCCCCTCGGGAGTACTACCCTGTTCGGCCCGTGCTACAGCCTCCTCCTACAAGTTAGTTGTTTTTACGGGGTGGGGCACTAACCCGCCACCAACCCTTTTAGTCGCCTCTTACGACAAGCAGGGATACTGGGGGAGAATTCTTGAAAACCCCCCTACCCCCAGGGGGGGAAAAACAAGATATTAGGAAAGCACTGGGACCAGATGGAGTGTCTAACTGGATAATATACGAATGTAGAAAGGAACTAGCAGGAAGGATACATGACATCATTATGAGCTCACTAGCAAAAAGTGAAGTCCCTCGGGATTGGAAAAGAGCAAATGTGGCCCCCATATACAGTACATCCTTGAAAAATGCACATTTGAATTGTGCGATACTCCAATTATGCGGGCACCAACCTTGGCTGAATGGACTCAATGGAGTACGAGATCAAACTATGGAGTAGGACAATCTATGGAGGGCCAAAAAATCCACCAACAGCACGGCATAAAAGAGTGGGTTAAACACCTCCAAGCGGCGAGCGGTACCGTGCGTCATACCCCATACTGTCCATGTCGACACTGAGGGTGGAAGGGCTCAATGAACTCAATGGAGTGCAAAATAAAACTATGGAGTACGAAATCAAACCATGGAGGGCAAAAAAAATCCGTGAACAGCGTGGCATAAAAGGATGGGTTAAACACCACCGAACGCCAGCATGCGTCATACCCCCACGCTGTCCATGTCAACACTGAGGGTGGAAGGATGAGTCAATGGAGAGTACGAGATCAAACTATAGAGTACGAAATCAAACAATGGGGAGCGAATAAATCAGTCAACAGCGTGGCATAAAAGCATGGGTTAAACACCTCCAAGCGGCGAGCAGCGGCATGCTACTCTCTCCATGTCAACACTGAGGGGGGAAGCGCTGAAATTCAGCCCTTCTACCCTGAGTGTTGACATGGAGAGCGCAGGGGTATGACACACGGCACTGCTCCTGGAGGTGTTTAACCCATGCTTTTATGCCGCGCTGTTGGTGTATTTTTTTTGGCCCTCCATAGATTGATTTCGTACTCCATTGAGTCCATTCAGCCCTTCTGCCCTCAGTGTTGACATGGACAGCATGGGGAAATGACGCATACCACCGCTCGCTCCTTGGATGTGTTTAATCCACGCTTTTATGCCGCGCTGTTGGCGGATTTTGGGGACCTCCATAGACTGATTATCTCCATAGATTGATTTCGGATTTCGTACTCCATTCAATATAGAGAGGTGTCTTCACTCCCATTGAGAGCTCTGTAGTAACACGTTTTGAAACTGACTTTTCTCCTGGGGACTTTTTAAGGTTTAATGGTAGACTAAACACTTCGCTGAAGTAAATACAGAAGGGGAATTTTTGTTTTATTCCTGATACTTTTATTAACACCAAATAAATAATAACACTAATTCTCTATATAGCTGTATGTGACAGTCCCATCTGTGTCCTGATTGGCTAGCCATTATGACATCACTAGCTACGCCCCCTTACCACACGTCACTTGGCGGGAAGGAGGTTTGTTTCTGTTTACGGTCTATTTGTAGCAATTTTGTGTTGTGCTGTCGCTACATGCAAAGTTAATTCAAGAAAGAGAAGGAAGTTTGTACCTTTTCATGTATTTCCATGAAACCAACGCGACAGTGGCTACAGATGCCTGCAAAAGAAAAGATCTATCGCACGCCAAGCAAGCAAAATCATGACATTTCATTTGCTCTTTCCATTTTCTCCCAAAGTGTTTTAACTTTCACCTGTCATGTGACAATGTCAAGCTCTCTTAAATGCACAGTTCGTGCCCTACCTTAAATCTACCAAGGCTAGGAAAGATTATTTGCAATTCTGTTTCGTATGAGAATCACATAGAGTAAGTATTCTACCAATGCCGACTTTTGCTTTCAGAACATTAGATTTTTATTGGAAGTAAAAGATTTAAGCTTTCAATACCTTTTCAGTTCCCCATTAAGTGACGCTATGATAATATTCTGTCAGTTTCAGCATTACTTGATAGTTCTCTAGATTTTGTTGTCATTGCTGTGGAAGTGCAGTAATTTCATCAGAGTAGACTATTGTGTTCATTGCACAGAATGAGCTACTGAATATACAGGTTGTTTAGCAAATTATGCCATTAATGTTATGTATGAAATAATGTAAGGGCATATATGGAAT
This sequence comes from Birgus latro, assembly GCA_018397915.1. NCBI lineage: Eukaryota > Metazoa > Arthropoda > Malacostraca > Decapoda > Coenobitidae > Birgus > Birgus latro. The sequence continues at coordinate 40,382 of JAGKTI010000734.1, read as the reverse complement.
ATTGCACTAGTTTGCTAATATATTTAAGTTTTCTTTGTTTACACGGTAGACAATTTTCTATGAATATACCAAACAATTGCGTATAACTGTATAACTACTGCCAAAAAAAAAGTAATAGAACTTTTTGTGTTTGTTTGTTTGTTTGTTTTGTTTTTGGCTTAGAAAGTCTTGAATAATCATCACCAGTTGCTAATGACAAACTCGCTGGACACCCTGTATAGTAATATGGATTTTCTTGTGTAATTAACAGCATTTGGTTCTGTCAGAAGGACATCAATGAACTGGAAAGGGTACAACGAAGGATGACTAAGCTTGTACCTGAGCTCAGGGGCCTGGACTATGAGGAACGGTGTGATCGACTGGGCCTGACAACGCTGGAACAGAGAAGACATCGAGGAGATTTAATGGAAACTTTTAAAATATTAAATGGGATAGATAACATTGATCATAGTGTGTTCTTTGAATACAGCGAAGGTAGCACCAGGACGAACACATGTAAGCTCAAAAAAAGAGGACACTGGAGAACAACGGTTAGAGCAAATTCGTTTAGTGTGAGGGTTGTCAACCACTGGTATTCCCTTCCTGAAGAAGTTGTTACCACTCCATCGATAGGTGCTTTTAAAACTGGTTTGGACAGGTGGTTATCTAATAGAAATTTGGGAATATAAGTTTGTGTAGGGTGTTGAACGGGTATTAGAGAAGTTTTGGAGACTAGGTATATGATTTTGAGGTGAATTCCGCATTCAAGAATGGATGATAGATGGGAGCCCTAAAAGAAACGTGTAAGTCTCTTAAATTCCCATGTATTTGAACTAGGTAAGTTTGAACTAGGTAAGTTTGTCGATTAAATTCTTATATAATCAAGGTTCTTATCAGTAGTGCCTTAGCCTATGCCTTCCTTATCGCAAACTTTGACAAGATAAAGTCTTTCAGATTACGCCTCGTATTCATTACAGTAAAACATTACCATTGGGCATGACGGAGTGAGGATTAGTTAGAACGTTTTTTTCCCCCTTATTTTTGGTTGGTTTTGTTTTTAAGCTTACCAGGTTGTACAGGTTCCTAAACTGGGTATTATCTTTGCTAATATAAGTGCAGTATCAGTTTTATGCCAGGTTTTTTCCCCAGGAAGCTACCGGCATTTTATATCTCTGTGCATGTACTGATAGGCTGGTAAGGGGGCGTGGCCAGGGCGTGCTGAGTAAAAGTTGCCAGCTAGTCAATTTCCTCAAGCACCGCATGCACGCACCTCACCTATACGCACCTTGGACTGGGGCAACCGGGGCCCCACAGGGCTTTGATCGTTGTCACTATCGCTGCTGTCCACAGAAACCCCTTCATGTTCTGTTGATGTAATGAGCTAGGTAGCATTCCATATGAATAAGCACTGTGTTGGTGAAATGATTACGACCGTCGAATTGAGCGCCTCCATAACTCTTGGGTGCTAGCTTGAGTTTATCAGCATTCTTTAAAATCAGCCTTATGGTTGACTGGTTTCTGGACAATTCGACAGTCGCAGTCATTTCACCAACACAGTGCTTATTCATGTGGAACGTTACCTAGCTCATTACATCAACAGAACGTGAAGGGGTTTCTGTGGACAGCAGCGACATTGATAGCGACGATGGTCAAAGCCCTGCGGGGCCCCAGTTGCCCCATCCCAGCCCCGCCAGCCCACAAATGAGACATTTGACTTTTTTTTTTCTTACTTTACTATGGTTATATTTTTGTAACAAATATACCACTATACAAGTCTGTAAAATGTGTGTGTATAAAAAGTTGGGTAAAATGCGGTGAAAATTTGCCAACTGGTGAGGATGTCGACCATATTCTATTTATTGCATTGTTTATAGTATTTGAATTATGCGATTTTCAAAAATGCGGTGCGCATTGTCGACCATATTTGCGCATAATTGAGAGTCCAAGTGTACAAGGGAGGAAACAAGAGCCACTGAATTATAGGCCGGTATCATTAATCAGTGTTGTTGCAAAAATTTGTGAGATCTAAGTGAAAGACCGACGGATCAAATACCTGGAAGGAACTAATACAATAACAGATTGTCAATTTGGCTTCAGAAAAGGAGGAGCATGTACTACAAACCTACTAAGCTTAACTCATGAGTAACAGACGGTATGCAAGAGAGGGACGGATGGATTGATTGCATCTTTTTGGACCTAAAGAAAGCATTTGACAAGGTACCCCACAGGAGATTGTTGTGGAAACTTAAACACATAGGAGGTCTAAAAGGAGCTTTACTTAAGTGGATGAAAGATTTTTTGGAGGATAGGGAGATGAGAACAGGTGGATGAAAGATTTTTTGGAGGATAGGGAGATGAGAACAGTCATAAAGGACCAGCAGTCAGAGTGGTGTAAAGTAATTAGTGGTGTACTTCAAGGGTCAATTTTGACACCAGTCATGTTTCTGATTCTGATTTATGTAAATGATATGGCGGAAGCTGTTAAGGAAAGTGAAAAAAAGAGGAAGACTGTAAACCGCTGCAAATGGACCTTGATAAGAGAACTGACTAGAGACAAAGGTGAGAAATGCAGTTTAATGGAAAGATATGTAAAGTAATGGAATTTGGAAAGAGTACAAAGAGACAAACAGGAAATACAGAATGGGGGATGAATGGAATACTATAACTAGGAAGAGCAAGACTTGGAGATACTGTTGTCAGACAATCTTTCATCAGAAAATCACATAATTAAGACCACCAGAGATACATAAAACCTTTTGAGAAACACAAGAGTTGCATTTACTTATCTGGACAAAGAGATGATGAAAAAGTTGACTGTAACAATGATTTGCCTGAGGCTGAAATATGCAGCAGTGGTATGATCACCATATAAGAAGGACGTAAGACTGGATTGAAAGGACACAAAAAGCAGCAACGAAGATGGTACCTGGCTTGAGAGAATTACCATATGAGGAAAGACTGTTGAGACTAAATCTCCCAACCCTAGAAAAGAGAAGAATAAGGGGAGATCTGATTAAAGTGTACAGAGTATCCAAGGGAATGGAGCAGCTTGATAGGGCGGACCTGTTTTTGTGGGACGAAAGAGAAACGAGGGGTCACAGAAAAAAGTTGAAAAGGACCACATGCAAGAGAGACATCGAGATATACAGCTTCCCTTACAGAACTATTGAAGCATGGAATAACCAGGATAAAGAGATGATAAATGCCAAGGATATTCACGACTTCAAAACCAAGCTGGACGGAGGTTAGTAGTTACGGCGATGGGACAGTAGAAGCATAACTTCTTTCCCATAAATCACAACTAGATAAATACACAAGGGAGGCACGCAGGGATTAGGAAAGGGAGACAACTAAGGGTGGGGGAGGGCAGGGGGACAGGGAGGGAGACATGCCTGGCAGTGCTAAGTGTGGTGGGGAATGGAGGAGAGACGGGGGGGGGGGGCCTCCTGCACCACTACATCCGCGTTGGGATGCACTCATTTCAAACCTTGGGAGCAGCAGGGTGCCAGACTAGTGAAGTGACAGCTGTTCAGATTGTTTGGACTGTGAGAATGTTCCCCTATTTCTTTGATCGATCTAGCAATTCATTGGTTATCGATGTGTTGGAAATCGGGGAATAGGTGTAATGCTCTCTCCAGGCATATTTAATATTCTCAATGTTCTAAAACAATAAAAGCAGGATAAAGAAGAGCCATTCAAAAAACTGGACCATGGACTGTGTGGAAGTTGTGTGACAAAAGGCTGCGAAATCATGCTAATTCCTTACGTGCAGTGCATCGGTGACAACATGTAAAGACTGTCGGGCACGAGATAACTGATCATGCTGGAGAGTTTCTTGGGTGTAGGGGGAGTTTTGTTGGGGAATATGTTATGTGCTAGAGGTGGGACTGGAGCTAGTTCTGTGGCTGGGATTGAGGAGTAATTGGAGGAGGTTCAGAGAGCTGTTGCCTCTCCTAACAAAGAGAGGGCTCTCCCTCTATTCTACGGGATCTCTGTATGCAGCAAGTGATAGGAGTGAAATGCTGCATGGTAGTTTTTGTTGTCCATTCTTTGATAAACTGTTTTCTTTGCCTGTTTCTTATCCTACTCCTCCAGTTTCCTAAACTTCTTGGGTATATGCCTTTGCAAAACTTTGAATACTGTACCATACACCTATAAACTGCCCATGCCTATGATCAAATTCCATTCCTGAAAAGGTAGACATGTTCTAATTTGGTATGTGTATGAAACCATGTAAGTTTTGTGTGTCACATTCATACATTTAATGCTGAGATATATGACACTACTAGACTGTACCTTGGCCACCACCACTTCATAGTCTCTGCTGCCTTGGTCCTCCACACCAGAGTAGGCGGTGGTATTCAGAGTCTGATTCACAGCTGCCTCACAGTAATAGTCCCCATGACGGTTGATGCAAGTCTCCAGATGTGAGCAGTCATGGTTTCCCTCAGAACACTCATCAATGTCTTTTGTAATTGTTTTTTTGTTGAAGTAAAAGAATTTAGCTATTCATCAAAAGAAATATTATATACGCTACATTTTTTTTTTACATGGCATGCAGTCCAACTTATTTTCTCAGTTCCCAAACATCCAGATTATTATAACATTTCTGCTTTAACCCATACTGAGAACCAATTAAAATTATTTAATCAAACACAGTCAAGTCGCCTATGGTGCGAACTTCCATGACGCGAATTTCTATGACATGGCAAGGTGCCAGAACAAAAAAAATTGAACCACGCAAATAGAACACCTATGGCGCAACAGCGTGGCAAGGTTTGAAATGCCCGGGCAAATTCCCCTGGGCGCCCCCCTGTTTGTAAACAAAGAAGATGGAGACCACTTCAGCTCCATACTACAAGTGCTCCAACTGTGGACTTTTTTCTCTCTTAGGTTAAACTTCACCAAATTCATTATATTAAGTAATGAAACATTAAAGATCCTTTGGGTATTGTGACTAGTTTATAGGTTTGTTCGTAAAACCGCCATGAACTGGCTAGTGATGAAGCACCTATCTCCAAGCTAAAACGAAATATAATGCCTCCCATCATCATCATCACTTATATAAGAATGATTATTCATGCATTAAATATAGGTTTTGTTGACACTTGAGCATGCAAACTTTAACAATGAAACTTCAATCAGTGCTTGATCAGGCACCCTCCGCCATCTGTAATGTACTGGTCAGCAATCAGCTGACCGACCAACACAATAAAGATGGCGGAGGCTGCCTGGTGAGCACTGACTGAAGAAGTTTATTTTTTTCTTTTCTTTTTTTAAGTGCAAGGAAGAAGGAACCAAAGGCCACAGGCCTGCATACTGTTCCTTCCAAGAAAAAACAAAAACAATACAAAAGAGAGCCAAATTCAAGATCCGTTCAATTCGAGATGCCTGGACACACTACGTTTGAAAGACTGGAGATCATAGGAAGTAGGAAATACAGACAGAGGAAGACAGTTCCAGAGTTGACCAGTTGCATAAATAAAGGACTGGGAGTAACGGTTAACTCTTGCATTAGAGAGTTGGACAGAAAAGGGATGAGAGTTTGTTGCTAGACGGGTAGTACGTGCCCATCGTAGAGGTGAAGGGATGCAAGCAGACAGTTCAGAGGAACAGTGACCATTGAAGTAGGGATAGAAGAGAGATAAAGATGCAACAGTGCGGCGAAGAGACAAAGGTTGAAGGGAATCAGTAAGAGGAGGAGAATTAATGAGACGAAAAGCCTTTGACTCCACCCTATTGAGAAGAGCGGCATGTGGGGAGCCTCCCCACACATGAGAGTTGTACTCCATACACGGGCGAATAAAACCCGTGTACAAGGTCCATACTACAAGTACACTGTTGATAGCAGTGATAAGAAACAGGGAGGTGAGCATGGAAGTGAAAAAGTTGTTACATGACAGTATTGTGATACCAACTCTGACATATGGAAGTGAAGCTTGGACCCTGTTGGAAGGACAGAAGTCAAGAGTGAGAGCAGTGGAAATGAGTTATTTGAGAGGAGCATGTGGAGTCACATGGAGAGACAGACTAACAAATGAGGAAGTGAAGGAGCGTTGTGGTGTGCTTGAGGACGTGATGGGAAGCGTTAGGAGAAACACGTTAAGGTGGTTTGGGCATGTGGAGAGGATGGAGAGTGAAAGATTGACGAGGAGAGTGTATGTGAGTGAGGTGGAGGGGGCGAGAGGGAGGGGGAGGCCGAGGATGAGATGGAGGGATGGAGTGGAGAGGTATATGAGAGAGGGGGGTGTGAGTTGGGAGCGTGGTAGTGAAATGGCAGGGGACAGAGTGACATGGAGGCGATTTGTTTGTGGCCACCCCGTTCGGGATTGAGGCGTCTGGCAATAGATAGATAGACAAGGTCAACAACTGTGCAGGGGTAAAGAAAGTTCGGAATCGGCTTAGCACACCTAATCTCTTGGAAGCAGATTTCACAAGAGACGTAATATGTTCTTTCCAAGACAAATCCTGAGAGAATGAAACCCCAAGCATGTTCAAGGATGATGCAGGACATAACTGTTCATTATTAAACATTAGTGGGTAATCCTGTGGAAGATTTTGTCGGGTTGATAAGTGTAAGAAGTGAGTTTTTGATGCATTAAAAATAACAAGATTATTTTTACCCCAATCAGAGATACAAGCCAAGTCAGACATTAGGTATGCCATAGCCTCATCGCTTTTTTGTTGAAGTAACTGCTGAGATGGACATTGCAGGAACCGAATGGAAAGGTGAAGGGTGGAATCATCAGCATATGAGTAGAAAGGGTTAGATGTACAACATAGAAGGTCACTGATGAATAAAAGGAAGAGAGTAGGTGATAGGACAGAACCCTGAGGAACACCACTGTTGATAGGTCTAGGAGAGGAACGATGGCCGTCTACAACAGCGGCTATAGAACGACCAGAAAGGTTGCTAGAGATGAAGGCACAGATAGAAGGACAGAAACCGTAGGAGGGCAGTTTGGAAATTAATGATTTATGCCAGACTCGATCGAAAGCCTTTGAGATGTCAAGTGCAATGACAAAGCTTTTGCCAAAGTTCCGAAAGGAGGATGACCAAGAGTCTGAAAGGTAGGTGAGAAGATCGCCAGTAGAGCGTCCCTGACGGAACCCATACTGACGATCAGAAAGAAGATTGTGACAGGAAAGATGCTTTAAAATTTTTCTGTTAAGAATTGACTCGAAAACTTTTGAGACACAGGATGTTAAAGCAATCGGACGATAGTTAAAGGGTTGGGAATGGTCACCCTTCTTTGGGACTGGCTGAATGAGAGCAAACTTCCAGCAAGAAGGAAAGGTACAAGTTGAGAGACAAAGGCGAAAGAGTTTACCTAGGCAGGGTGTAAGCACATCGCTCATCGCTCATTTTTGAAGGCTCCAACATGCTTGCATGTGTCGGCCTTGGTCACCTAATGGCGGCTCTCCATGCTGCTCGATCTCTGGCAGCCTCCCTATTCAGTCCCTTAACCCTTAAGTCACATTTAATGACCTCATCCCATGTCTTTCTCGGTCTACCCCTCCCAACCCCTCCCCGAATATTAACACCTCTCACCCTCTGTACCCAATTATCCTCCCCCATCCTCTCCACATGTCCAAACCACCTCAGCCTGCCTCTCCTCATCACAACACCAATACACTCCAGTCCCATCCTACCTCTCAACTCTTCTATCGTAAGCCCTGCCCCCCCAGGCCTTGCACGCAGGGACGCACTGCACATCCACCTAATCATTGTCATTTCTGTACGTTTGAACCTGCGAATATCTTCTTCCTTTACTGCCCAGGTCTCACTACCATACAGCATCACACTCCTAACACATGCTGCATACAAAGACCCCTTAGCACGTAAGGAGAGTCCTCTCAATGTCAGGAGAGGCAACAGCTCCCTGAACTTCTTCCAACCACTTCTCACTCTAGCAACCGAGCTAACTCCAGCCCCACCTCCGGCACCTAACATGTCTCCCAAATAACAAAACTCCTCCACACACTCAAGAGACTCACCTGCAAGTTCAACCCTCTCACGCCTAACAATCTCCTCCTGCTCTCCCCGACACACCGCACACATGAAATCAGCATTATCTCGCAGTCTACCTCTAATACCACTACAATCTCTTGTGCACCCACTTATCACAGACACTGCACAAGATGGAATTACTTCCCACACCTTTGTGGCAAACTGCACATGGCCACTCTCCCTCTCCTCTGATTGTACCGCCACCAACCCTAGATATCATCACTTTTGTTTTATCTGCATTTACCCTTAAGCCCTTGTGCCCCATACCATCTCTCCACTTCTTAAATCTTTCCTCAGCCTCCCCTTCATTCTCAGCAATCAACACCAAATCATCAGCATACAACATCTCCCATGGGAGTCCATCTCTGAAGTCACGTGAGAGGGCTTCAAGCACCATGATAAACAACAAGGGACTCAAAACTGACCCCTGATGCACACCAACATTCACGGGAAACTCATCACTCAAAGCTCCATTCACCCTTACCTGAGTGTGAGCACCCACGTACATGGCCATAACCACCCTAACCAGCCACTCTTCCAACCCTAGCTTTCTCATTGCCCACTTCACCACCTCTCTAGGGACTCTGTCAAAGGCCTTTTCCAAATCAACAAAAACAAAATACAATTCCCTTTTCTTGCCAATATATTTTTCCTGAAGCTGTCGAACAATGAATATGGCATCAGTGGTCCCAATGCCTGGCATAAACCCAAACTGCATCTCATTGATATTCACTCTTTCTCTAATCATACCTTCTAGAACTCTCTCCATTACTTTCATTATCTGATCTAAGAGCTTTATACCTCTGTAATTTCCCCTTTCCAGGGCATCACCCTTCCCTTTGTACACATTTACAATTACACTTTTCAGCCAATCATCTGGGACAACACACTGATATATAATCCTATTTATCAGGTCAGTGACTAACCTCACCCCAATATCTCCTGAGGCCTTCAACATTTCGGCAGTCAACCCAGACACACCTGCCGCCTTCCCCACCCGCATCCTGCCTATTGCCTCACTCACAGTAGCAGCGTCAATCAAAGGCCAAGGGCCAAACACTGGATCACCTGGCTCCAAACCTTCCCTATCCCAATCAAACTCCTCATTCAACAACCGACTATAATGCACAGTTTTTGAGGACAACAGGAGGGACTCCATCAGGACCATATGCCTTTTTAGTATTGAGGCCAGTGATGGCAGAAAACACATCAGCTGAAGAATTTTAATGTCAGTCAAGAGGAAGTCAGAGGGGGGAAGTGATGGAGGAATAGCACCGGAATCGTCTAAGGTGGAATTGGAGGAGAAAGTCTGAGCGAAGAGATCTGCTTTATCAGTAGAAGAAATAGCTACAGAGCCATCAGAGTAGAAAAGAGGAGGGAAGGATGATGAGGTAAAGTTGTTAGAAAGGCTTTTGGCAAGGTGCCAGAAGGAGCAAGAAGAATTCGAGTTGGAGAGTTGGGAACATTTAGCACGGATGAAATTGTTTTTAGCAGAGCGAAGAACAGACTTAGCACGATTCCGGGCAGAAATATATAAAAGGTGTGATTCAGGGGTGAGTTGGCTCCGGTACCTCTTATAGGCCCTCTCCTTGTTGCGGACAGCATTAGAACAAGCGTGATTAAACCAAGGCTTTCTTGCATTAGTCAGAGGATATGAGAAAGGGAATGTATGCTTCCATGCCCGAGAAAATAACCTCCGTAACGCGCAAGGCACACTCAGATGGCTCCCGGCCAAGGAAGCAATAATCATTCCAGGGAAAATCAAAGAAGTACTGCCTGAGGGCCTCCCAATCTGCAGCTCCAAAGTGCCACAGGCGGCGTTTCTTTGGAGGGTCCACAGGCCGTACTGGAGCGATTGGACATGTTAAGGTAATAAGATTATGATCGGAGGAGCCCAATGGAGAGAAAAGATGAACAGAGTAAGCAGAAGGATTAGTTGTTAGGAAAAGGTCAAGTATGTTGGAACTCTCTCCAAGGAGGTCAGGGATACGGGTAGGGTGCTGTACAAGCTGCTCTAGGTCATTAAGGATAGAAAAGATGTAGGCTTGTTCACCAGGTGGATCAGTGAAAGGAGAGGAGAGCCAAAGGTGGTGGCGAACATTGAAATCTCCTAGAATGGAGATTTTAGAGAAAGGAGAAATGGATAGAATGTGTTCCATCGTAGAAGTAAGATAATCAAAGAATTTTTGATAGTCAGTAGAATTAGGAGATAAGTAAACAGCACAGATATATTTAGTCAGAGAATGACAGGAAAGCCGAAGCCAGAGAGTAGAGAATTCAGAAGAATCAAGTTCAGGAACACGAGAGCAAGATAGATCGTTGCGTACATATACGCAACAGCCACCTTTGGCTTTGAAACGAGAATAGAGAAAGTAGGAGGATACAGAAAAGGGTTTGCTGTCAGTTGCCTCAGACAGCTGAGTCTCAGTGAGAAAGAGAAGGTGAGGTTTAGAGGAGAAGAGGTGGTGCTCGACAGCGTGAAAGTTAGAGGAAAGGCCGCGAATGTTACAGAAATGAAGAAGGAGTGAGTCAGACAGTGGTTCCAGGCAGCTCTTTGAGTCGTCACCGGGAGAGGGGCGGATGGTGGGGGCATTTATGGTCCCCCCCCCTGGGGACTCCGAGGCATGATTTTTGTGCGCCATTTCGAAGATAAATTTTGAAAAGGAAATGTAGTGTGTCGTGTGTATGTAGTTTGGTGTTGACAGTTAGAGAAACTTGTATTGGAGAGCATGCTGGTCTACTCTCTGTGTAACTGAGACACTGAAAAAGTTCAGCAAAGGAGGATGGTCAGGAACAAATCCTGAGGGCTGATGAAACGGGAGCTCCAGCTCTCCCTGTCATCAGCTTTCCATCCTCCTTGGGAGTACTGCCCTGCTCGACTGGTGCTACAGTCTCCTCACCCTTATTTGATAAAGTTTGCATGCTCAAGTGTCAACAAACCTCACATTTAACACATTAATGATCATCTTATATACGTGATGATGATGATGGAAGGCATTATACTTTGTCTTAGCTCAGAGATAGGTGTTTCGTCACTAACAAGTTCATAGCAGTTTTACAAACGATTGTATTATGCCCAAGTAGACACAAGGCTGATCACCCTCCCCTCCCGTTTTTTTTGTGCCTATTGTTATGTGTAATACATGCATTGACTGATTGCTTGATTGTGTGCCTGTGTAAAGTGGGGGCAAATGGGAAAAAGTGGGGTGAGAAGGGGACTCTGAGCAACCGTCCAGAACCAAATTCCATTTTCCCCATAAGTATAATTATTTCTATGGCACGATTTTATATGGCGCAGAATTGTTCCAGAACCAATTAACCGTGCCATAGGCGACCTGACAGTATCTAACAAAGTGGTGACATGAGTTCAAAATATTCTTACTTACATTGCAGTTAAAGCTGCCATTGCTTCACAAACTTCCTTAAAATATATCAATATAATCTACCAATACTTAATACTAGCTCCAAAAATTATTATAAGAAATCATTTCACTCTTCTCCATGACATGTTGCCCATGCAAATAGTAACATGCATACCAAAGCAATTAAGTTTTCGGCACAAAACGTATCTTATAATTTTATGCATCGCATAAGAAACAAGACCCAGAGTATCAACAGTAGACATAATGCGAGTTTCATGCAGCTGACAAACCACTGCACACTCTGGCAGTAGGTGACAACCGGTTGGCAAGAGTGTGTGTTAGCATTCTGCACACTACACTGGTATAGCCCCAGAGTGTTGATGCATTCACTACTGTCCTCCTACACACTAAGGTTCTCACAGAATTTGTCCATATGTAACATAAATGAAGTAATACCTTACAGTAACATCAAACAAACATCATCATTACCATCATCATCCTGCCTCTTTCACTCATCTACATGTGGGGTGAGGTACCTTCCAGCAAGTACGGAAAAAGAAAGTGTATGACAGTGAGAGAGCTAATCAACAGCATACCTAATGAAATGGCCTACATAGTCAGCAAGTCATCATTCAAGTTCCCAGAATCCTGACTCTACCTCACAGGCACACATTCCCACACACACGCACTTCATTATTACTTATCAGACAGAAGTCAATCTGACAACTAGCATATTAAATAAGGGATGACAAACCCTTGTCATACACTTTCTCACCACAAACAAGGAAGGGCTAGTGCCCTGTCAGTTGTGATGCCTCACAAAACTTCTCCATCTGGCACGGCCCACATAATATTCTTCTTCCTCCACCACCTCCATCGTTGATCCTCTCGCCTCAATTGCTTCCCGCACCCCATCTCTCCACCTCTTTCTAGGTCTGCCCACCAGCCTCTTCTCTCTCGACTGCCACAGATAATATTTGGCAGGGTATCATTCTTCTTCCATCCTCATGACATGGCCATACCATCTCAGTTGGTTTCTTTCTACAAATTCTAATATTGATTCAATGTTCAACTCATTCCTAATATCATCACTGCTTAATCGATCTCTTCACGTTACTCCCTTTATCAAACGAAACACTCTCATTTCTGCAGCCTGAATTTTACTCTTTAGCCTTGTTGTTAATGTCCAAGTCTCTGATCCATATGTTAATACTGGTCTTAAAATTGTTTTGTATATGATAACTTTAACTCTTGATGGAATGAGTCTTTCCTTTAGTAGTAGGTACATTAATCTTAAATTGTTGGTGTAACTTTCAATCCTCTTTATTTCATTTTCCATAAAACACCTTTCATTTACTATAACTCCTAGGTACTTAAAATCTTCCACCAGCTTCAACTGTATTCCGTCTAATCTTATCTCAATTTCCTCTCTCTCTCTCTTGCTACCATCATCACCTCAGTCTTATTGGCATTTATTTTCATTCCTCTTCTCTTTAAGTCTTCGTTCCAAGCATTCAATGCATCCTGCAGAACGACTGGGGATTTAGCAACAAGTGCAATATCGTCGGCATGGGTCAGTGTTGTCACCTCACCTTCTAATCTTAATCTCTTCATACACCTGTCCATGAACATCACAAACAGAAGTGGAGATATCATACCACCCTGCCTAACACCTTGAGTTGCACTGAATCAGTTGTCCTCTCTTACCTGGGTCCTCACTGCACTAACACAATTTCTGTACAGACTCTTTATAGCTCTAACTAAGGAGGGCTCTACCATATATGTTGGATCTTCTAAGGTTTCCCATATTTCTTCCCTTGGTAATGTGTCGAATGCTTTTTTTAGATCAACAAATGCAATAAACACATACTGGCCCCACTCCCAGTTTTTTTCCATTACCATCTTCAGTGTGAATATTGCATCTGTTGTTCCTATTTGGGGTCTAAATCCGTACTGTTCTTCTTCCAACTTATCTTCCACTGTTAATCTTTATCTCTTCTCTAGTACTCTTTCATATATCTTCCCCACATGTGACAGCAGAGAGATTCCTCTATAGTTCTTGCATTCTGTTCAATCACCCTTTTTGAAAATTTTACAAATAATTGTCTTCCCCCAATCAGCTGCCTTTTACCGTCACACCAAGCTACATTAAAATCTCTGTCAAGCCACTTAACTATATCATAATTTCCTTTCAGCAATTTAACTGGTGTGCCATCACTTCCAGGGCTTTTTACATTTTTCATACTTTCGATAGCTAGTTTAATTTCACCTGTTGTAATAATATCATTTTGTTCTATTCTTGGGGCAACTATTTCTTCTTCTTCTTGTCTCGCCACTTCTGCTGGATTAAGAAGCTCTGAGAAGTATTCTTTCCATCTTTCATCCACTTCCGTTTCATCTGTAAGTAGCTCCCCTTCCATATTTCTGACTGAATAAACTCCACTTTCATCTTTCCTTCTGTAGCTTTAAGGATTTGTTGAATGTAGAGAGTGAGAGCAGTGCGAGTATGAGTGGTTGGGGAATGGCTGGGAGAAGAAGAGGTGAGAGGAGGGAGGAAGAGATCAGCAGGGCAGAAGTAGTGGAAGCAATGAAGAAGATCAAGATGGGAAAGGCCCCAGGAATTGATGGAGTGTGTGGTGAAATGCTGAAGTATGGGGGTGAGATTGCTGTGGAATGGATATGAAGTTGTGTAGATTGGCTTGGGAAGTGGGAAAGGTTCCTGAGGACTGGAAATCAGGTATAACTGTTCCTTTATATAAGGGAAAAGGGGAGAGAGAAGAATGTGGCAACCATAGGGGTATTTGCCTTCTTAGTGTGACTGGAAAGATATATGGTAAAATATTTATTAAAAGGGTTCGGCATATAACAGAGGATGTGGGAAATATTTTCCCCCGAGCGGTTGTGCTTTTTACTTTAGCTGTTGATCGTTAAAGGGCAGAGGAAAACGTACTTGAGAGGTTTAAAAACCCAGAGATTACGTTCTGTTTATTCTTATTATTAATAAATTAAATGCTACTGCATTTAACATTGGTAGACAACTATGTATATACATGTAAAAACTAGGGAATTTTCCATTGACCTAAACTGCGCCTGTGTGAATGACGTGGTAAGGATGAAAAAGCCCACGATCAAACGGGAGGCCAGTTTTAATATATATACAGTATATCTATCTGTAGAAAAGGGGAATATTTTGTTTAGTTTAATTAAAACTAAGATCAGATTAAGTTGGATTCACCTTGTATATTTTACGGAGTAAGTTAGCTGTATTTGACTTGTAATTAAGCAATAGTTGGCAACTCTTCTATCCTATGAGGGACAAAGAAGCTCGCCATGTTGCTCACTCCTTGAGCAGATTTCACTCCGTCAGTAGCAGCGCTAAACTGCTTGTACATAGACCCCAAGGACGCCTGATTGCCCAGGAAAGACACCGAAATAGCACGCCCGTCGTCATATTGTTGTGCGACTCAGTATATAGCTAAGTGACCTTATTGATTGGGCCAAATCTTAGGGAACTAGCTAGTATATGAGAGGTGATTGTAGGTGAGTTAGGAGATTTAACTGCCTGATTTACTCACGAGACTTATGCAAATTTACCTCTGTTCAACTTAGATAACTTTCTCCAGTGAGGAGTATCTAGGACGCTTGGTTTTTTCTCACAGAGGAGTTAGTTGGAGAAGAACAAGGGGGATTTAGGAAGGGAAAAGGGTGTGTAGATCAGATATTTGTTCTGAGGTGTTTAGTGGAGAAGTATCTAGATAAGGGAAAGAAAGTGTATGCTGTCTTCATGGACTTGGAGGAAGCTTATGACAGAATAGATAGGAAAGGTATGTGGAAGGTATTAAGAATATATGGAGTGCAGGGGAAATTGTTGAGTGCTGTGAAGAGTATGTATGAAGGAGCTAGGGCTACTGTGCGAGTGGATGGTGAGCTGAGTGAGTTCTTTGATCTGAATGTGGGACTGAAACAGGATTGTGTGATGTCTCCATGGCTGTTTAATATATACATGGATGGGGTTGTAAAGGAGGTGCAAGGTAAGAGAGTGGATGTGTGAGTGGCTCTAATGAATGAGGGTGAGATATGGAAGATTCCGGTGTTGTTGTTTGCTGATGATACAGTATTGTTGAGTGAAGATGAATGGGAGTTGGAAGTTTTGGTGAATGAATTTGGGACAGTGTGTAAGAAGAGGAATCTGAAAGTCAATGTAAACAAGAGTAAAGTTATGGTGTTTGAGAGGAATGAAGTCACAGAATGCACAGTGAGGTTGGATGGTGAAGATATGAAGAATGTGAGTGCATTCAAGTACTTGGGTAGTGTGATGAGTAAGGATGGAAGTTTTGGGGATGAAATACTTGAAAGGGTACAGCAGGGAAGGAAGGTTGTTGGTTCACTGAAAGCAGTGATGAGACATAGGGAGGTGAGTATGGAAGTCAAGAAGTCACTGCATGACAGTATTGTGATCCCTACCCTGACGTATGGAAGCGAGGCATGGACCTTGCTAGAGGGTAACAAGTCAAGAGTGAGAGCAGTGGAAATGAGTTATTTGAGAGGAGCATGTGGAGTGACATGGAGGGACAGGTTGACAAATGAAGAAGTGAAGGAACATTGTGGGGTGGATGTTGATGAGAAATTAGGAGAAGTATACTGAGGTGGGTTGGACATGTGGAGAGAATGGAGAATGAAAGACTGACTAAGATGGTGTATGTAGGTGGGATGGAGGGAGGGAGGGGGAGGGGAAGACTGAGGATGAGGTGGAGGGATGGAGTTGAGAGGTATATGAGAGAGGGGGAGTGAGCTGGGGGGAGGGTAGGCACATGGTGGGTGACAGAGCGACTTGGAGGCATTTTGTCTGCGACCACCCTTTGTGGGATTTGGGTGTAAGGCTATAGATAGATTCTGTAGCTCTTAGCTATACTGTAAATAAGTTTATTTGTGCCAAACATGTCCCCTTCCAGTTCAATTCCTAACCTCTCCTATGCATCTCTTTTTGCTCCTGATTTTACTCTCTCGGCTTCATTTCTTGCTGCTTCATATTCTACACTGTTTTCTGGATTTCTTCTCCTGGATTTCTTCTCTTCATCCACTTTCTAAAAGCAACACTCTTTTTCTTAACAGCTTCTCTGACTTCTGTCCATCAAACTGTTTTCTTCTTTTTTCCTCCACTGACTCTTTGTTTCAAGCACCTCTTTTGCTATTTGGATAATTCATTCTTTCATGTTCTCCCACTCTTGCTCGATATCTTCAGTTTCTTGGTGATCTGTGGTCTAGCTTCAGAAACCATCTCTTTGCATTGTTGTGCGACTTTGTGTTCTTTCAGCCTTTCTACTTTTATTCTTTCTTACAAGCTTTTTCAACAGCTTAAATGTTCTTCTTCTCATTTTTGTTACTACCAAGCGGTGGTCAGAGTCTAATGATTCAGAAGGAATACTCTTCACAACTTTGAAAATTGTTTTGTTGTTAGTAAGAATCAGATCTATCACTGACTTTTCCACATAATCTCCTCTGTCAGAATTCCACCTGTACCAGCTCCATTTGTAGGTATCTTTGTGTTTAAAGAATGTGTTCATAATGGCCAGGCTGTTCCTCATGCAGAACTCTATCAAATTTTTGCCATCACTATTTACGTCTCCAATTCCGAAAGCAACAATCACACTTTCAATGTTGTTTCGGTTTCTTCCCACATGAGCATTCAAGTCTCCCAGAATGATCTTATCTACATTCTCCGTTGTATCCAAAGTGTCTTGCAATTCCAGATAAAAAGATTCTTTTTCTTCTTGAGGTCTTCCCTGGTGCAGTGAATACCTGTGTAAGTGAAACTTTACCTGTACTTAATTTAAGTATCACGCACAGTATCCTCTCATTTACATAATATATATTTTCTACTCGGCCTGCAAAATCTTGGTGCAAGAATAAATGCAACTCCATATTTTCTTTCGTTTAGCTGGTAATCATTATGTATCTTTTCAGTACCTTCTCCACTTAATCTGATTTCACATATTCCCATGATGTCGATTTTTCTCTCCAACATCAGCTCCACCACCTCCTCCGTTTTGCCATTTAATGTGGTTGCATTAATTGTGCTTAATCGTATATTCCTATGAGATTGTCCAATGTCATCCCCAGGTCGCTGCCTTAAATTCCGTCTGTTCCGAGGCATCACTTGTGTTTCACGAGCAGGAAGAATCAAGACCACCGGCTTGCTAGGCCTGTCATGGTCCTCGAGACTTAATTAGTTCCACCAAGGTGTCTATTGCTCCCCGAAGGTTACAGATCTGCTTTCATCAGACCCAAGCAGCTACCAAGTAGGTCAAGCCACTGCACTTAGACAAGGTCATACACTCCTGTACAAAATTAATCTAACCAGCTTGATCTCTTGTCAGTTTCCCAGCCTCGTCAACCTCCAACCAATCTGATCCCTGAGGAGTTCCCTAGCCCTGTCAACTTCCACAACATTTTTTCTTGAACTCATTTACCATATCTATCCACCTTCTTGGCCTACCACACCTTCCACCTTCAAACTCACATATACCATACCTGTTTCACCACCCTATTTATACCCACTCTCTCCATGCAACAATACCATCTAAGCACACTCTCTTCTACTCTTCTGTCCAAAGACTTCCTTCACAAACCATGCTATTTCTTATCCTAACCAACAAACACAAATTTTCTCACACTTATAAATTAACGTGGGCACTAAAACTCCTTCATCCAATCCTCTTGCACCCTCCACATTCAGATCTCTGCTCCATAACAAGGCCTTCTTCCTTATGACACAGTACTTCCATTTTCTTTTTTTACCTCTTCTCTGCTAATCCCTAATTCAAGTCTCTCTACATAACTAAGAAGAATGAGTACTGTATTAACAGGTGAAACCTGTATGACAGTCCTTTCAATCCATTTATTGCCAGACCTCTTAATCCCATAAGGGGTGGCTACAAACAAATAGCCTCCATGTTGCCTTGTCCCCTGCCATTTTGCTGCCCTCCCCCCCAACTTACACCTCCTCCCCCCTCTCATACACTTCTTTACTCCATTCTTCCATCTCATCCTTAGTCTCCCTCTCCCTTTCCCCCCTTCATCTCACTCACATACACTCTCCTTGTTGGTCCTCCTATAACACAATTAATTTACAAAAGAATTTGTCAACAACAGCTAGACCCCTTATCTTACTTAGCAAATAGCAACTCTCTACTTCAAGCTGGTTATTATCAGTCCTTTTTTCTGTTGCAGAATTATATGAAAAACATTAAGTACAGCAATGTAACACAACTGTATTTGGAATGGTAAATGGAAATGTAATGTTAGGCATTAGGGGAACAAAAAAAAAAAAAAAAAGTGTAATACAGAGTATAGAAGCCCAAGGTTACTGTAGTTCAGAAAATTAAAGGGGGAAAAAATCAACTAATGGTCCTAGTAGCATCAAAATGATACAGAAACATCCAGTAACTTCTATGGCTTGAACGACAGTATGTAAGCTATAGCACATCCCAACTTAAAGACCTCCACCATCAGACAACTACAAATAATATCTTAAATTATATTACTTGTGGTAGGTGGTGGCGACCATCATCCACTCACTTGATGTAGTGCTGCCTACTTCTTCCTTAGCCTTTATCATTCTTTTTCTGTGCCTGCCCTCCTTTCTTCCTATTTCTCCTATATTTCCTGTCACTTCTTACTGCTTTTCTTTCCTTTACAGGTGGCATTACATTGAGTGACAAGCCAAATGGTTTCCTGTAAACCAAGAAACCATTTACAACGCTGGGTGGTAACCATATAACCAAACCATACGTGCCCCCTACGTGTCAACAAGTGGGTTGGTGGAGGGTTAGTGCCCCTCCCCGTAAAATAAATAACTCAAAGTCAAATGGCCACCCCTTATGGGATTATGGTGTCTGGCAATAGATAAATAGATAGATAGATATTACTTGAAGTGAGAAAATCTTTGAGTACACACTAATAAAAAATGTTCCTTTGTCCCTGTAGTTCATTAAGCTCCAATTAATCAAGAATTCTTTTATTCCATACTCAACTGTACAGTACACATTACAGTACTATACAGCTAGAAATACTGGTAATATTGTTCTAGATTTAAACAGTTCCAAACTATCCCAAACACTATACATAGTCCAAGTCATACATATATGACAAAAACTACAAACAAAAATATAACAGGCAGTAACTTAAACACACACACACACACACACACACACACACACACACACACACACACANCAGTGTGTTCAGGCATCTCGAAATGAATGGATCTTGAATTTGGCTGTCTTTTGTATTGTTTTTGCCTTTTCTTGGAAGGAACAGTATGCGGGCCCATGGCCTTTTGTTCCTTCTTCCTTGCATTAAAAACACACACACACACACACACACACACACACACACACACAAGCCAGTGTCCCTAACCAGCATGGTTGCGAAATTGTGTGAGAGAATCCTGAAAGATAGATGGATAAAATATCTGGAAGAGATGAATATTTTGACTGAAAGTCAGTTTGGATTCAGAAGTGGAAGGTCATGTGTTTCCAACTTGTTGAGCTTCTACTCAAGGGCGATTGACGTGCTACAGGAGAGAGACGGTTGGGTGGATTGTGTGTACTTAGATTTGGAGAAGGCCTTCGACAAAGTACCCCACAAGAGACTATTATGGAAATTAGAGCATATAGGAGGACTGAAGGGAAGCCTCCTGGAATGGATGAGAGACTTTTTGAGTGACAGACAAATGAGGACAGTAATAAAGGACAGGACATCTGGATGGAGGGAAGTAACAAGTGGTGTCCCACAGGGCTCAGTGTTGGCACCAGTAATGTTCTTGATTTATGTAAATGATATGGTAGATGGAGTGAACAGCTACGCAAGCCTGTTTGCTGATGATGCAAAGATCTTGAGAAAGGTAGAGGTTGAAGAGGACTGTAAAATGCTACAGGAGGATCTGGATAGGATATATGATTGGAGCCGGATGTGGGAAATGAAATTCAACGCAAAAAAATGTAAAATATTGGAAATGGGTAAAAGTACCAAGAGGCCATCATTGAATTATTTGATGGGTAATGAACCAATTAGAAAAGCGAGAGAAGAGAAAGATTTGGGAGTGCTGGTCCAGGATAGTTTGTCACCTGAAAAGCACATAAATAAGATAGTGAGAGAGACATATAAACTCTTGACCAATATAAGAGTGGCATTTCATTACATGGATGAGGAGATGATAAAAAAATTGATAGTGGCCATGATCCGGCCCAGGTTAGAATATGCAGCAGTAGTGTGGTCCCCACACAAAAAGAAAGATATAACCAAGATTGAGAGAATACAAAGAACAGCAACCAAGATGGTCCCTAGTCTGGCAGATTTGCCATACAGAGAGAGGCTGGAAAGGCTGGATTTGCCCTCCTTAGAGGAAAGGAGAGAGAGGGGTGACATGATTGCAGTGTTCAGGACCATGATAGGAGTAGATAAAATTGACAGAGAAAATCTGTTTGTGTGGGATGAGAGAGCAACAAGAGGACATGGAATGAAACTAAAGAAGCCAAGCTGCTCGAAGGACATCAAGAAATATAGTTTTCCGTATAGATGTATAGACCTGTGGAATAGCCTGGACAAAGAGATCGTCCAGTCTAAAAACTTAAATGAGTTTAAGGCAAAATTTGACTTATTGAGAAACAGAGACGGGACCCCACGAGCGTAGCTCATTTCCTGTATATCACAATTAGGTAAATACAATTAGGTAAATACACACATTTATGTATACTGGTACTGTACAGTATGTACATTCTAAAGGCAAACTACAGTATTATAAATAAGCAAACAATTCATACAGGTCGACTTCATGTGTTATCAGTGCTATGGCAAACATACTATTAAAATTTAAGCAGTATCAATTTCAACACAAAACTGATTGCACTACCATTCTGAGTTTGTAACAATCTACATGATGTCCAATGCCTGACGGAACCTTTTCCTAGGTAGGAGAAAGAGAACCAGAATTTATCCTTCATCTTACTAGCCATGTATCAAACATGAAGGGATGTCTGCAGTGAGAAAGCAATACATGTGAAAGATGAAGTATTCTGCTGAGTATATGCATGTGAAAGATAAAATGTTGTATTGGCTATGTCTGCGTGTATAAAGTCTGAATATTTCACGATACCACAGACTGGAACACAAATTTTATATCCATCGAGCCATGGGGGCTCCACGCAACTATTACTCAATTCAAACTAAAAAGGACAAGGTAACAGGAAAGAGACAAGAAAAAAAAAAATGTCGTTAGGAAGGAGACAAAAGACGAGGCAGAATACAAATAAGCTGAAGAACTGACAAGCAAGAGAATGATGCTAAAACTTTGTCACTAACCCACGCAGGTAAGCTGCTCTTCACTGAACTGGAAACCAAAGTCACAGATGGGCCGGCGGTCAACACACCTGAAGCTGCCTATAGAGTTGATACATGTCTGGCTTGCCCAATCACAGGAGTCTGACTTCTCAGCACACTCATCAATATCTGAGGGTTATAGAATCAATGTAAAATAGGGTAGCTCTTATTCATGGGGAAGATTTTAAATCAGTGCATCTTTATGCCTGACCCATTCAAACTCTTCTTTTTTACAAAATAAGTATCCTACAAGAAATATGAATGGAAAAATTTAATATTTAGAGGTGGCTGAATGGCATCCCTTACAGAACCTGCCTAACTTTCATGCACTAATGAAAGTAATAGTT
Source organism: Birgus latro (assembly GCA_018397915.1). Taxonomy (NCBI): domain Eukaryota; kingdom Metazoa; phylum Arthropoda; class Malacostraca; order Decapoda; family Coenobitidae; genus Birgus; species Birgus latro. The sequence goes on along the minus strand of JAGKTI010000734.1, from coordinate 18,303 downwards.
CCACTTTGTTTCTGGCCAGATTTTGTTACACTCACATATATTCATCAAATATAGAAACTTTAAAAATACTGTGCAAGGGAATCCTGGTTACAATGGAATCATATGTCATGGATTATCAGCAGTGCTGATTTCTTTGTATCAAATCTTTCCCAGCCTTGCTCAAAAACTTATTATGAAAGTGCTCTAACAGTATTACTTCTTGTAATATACTGACACCTCGCTCTAAATAGTTGTTGGTTAATGCTACAAAGTGGAAGATTGCCTGGGCAGCCTTGAAGTCATTTCTTTCATTTCATGTGTTAGGGTTTTCGATCAGGGATTCTTCCAGTAAACCCAGGGTTATGAAAACTATTATGCTCTTTGAAACCCAGCTGATGGGCATGTTCTGTTCCATTGTGGTCTGGTACTGCATCACCCACTCTTACAGGTCATCCTCTCCCTTTTTTTGTCCTGAAACTTTCAGCGTAGCCTACTCTGTGATCGACTTCATACCTGGATCAAAGAAACTGAGAAGGATCAAGTCCTTCAACAGGTACCATAAATATCCAATCATCTTATGTGACGTGGCTGTACTGATAGTTCACTGAGGGTATGCATGAAGGTGCCAAAGAAACCAAGGGTCATTCCTAGCTGTGCTGGGAGTCACTGATGCTACAAACCAAATTTCTGAGGTAAACCTTTGCAGGGATAATATTAAGAGCTCACGGACCTTGGGCTCCCCTCACCTTCCAATGAAACCGAGATGTAAACAGCTAATCCTTGAGGCTGTAAATAGGCATTGCCATCTGGCAAGCTTCAAGCAAAGTTCCAAGAGTCTGGAACTTGATCCCATGAGGAGAAGTGTTTTCCACATAAAGCATCATTAGTTGTAGGTCATGATAATCATTACGTGGCTGGTGATTCCACAGCTGTATTTCGGCGAAAGTAACAACTTTATTCCTGATATCGATGAGGTTAAATGTGGCTAACCCATCTGAGAAGACATCCGCATACTTTTTTCTTTCTGTGTGTGTGTGTGTGTAACTCACCGGGTCAGTCAGGATCACTTGATGGTTGTGATCGTCAGCTTTTACCCTCCCAGAAGGGAGCTGAGAGCTCATATAGTCTGATCTATGGGCAAGGCTGTGACCTTCACACACGCACACACCCATCCCCTTGCTCAAGGGGGACAGTAACCACCCACTTCGTCAGCGAAACTTTTCGCAACCTGAGCGAGGCGCGAACTCCGGTCTACCAGATGGCAAGCGAGAACGCTACCACTGCACCAGCGAGTGGTGTGTGTGTGTGTGTGAATCGATAGTCACTATGCTTGGAACGACTTGAAAATTAGGGCGCTGGTGCACTGGTGGGCCTCAGGCACTCTCCTAAAGCGAAGGCCAAGACCACCTGCAGCATATGGTGAAGACAGCTGGGGCCATACTTATAAAACTTACATCATAGTTAGGTGAAAGTCAGATGTGAAACTTAAGGAGAAGTTCATCATAACAAAGTCGAGACTGTTAAGTCAAAATCATAAGTGCTGAGGTAGCGGTTTGCTATCTGTAGCACTTGAGTTTTTTTTTTTTTTTTTTGGGGGGGGGGGGGGAAGCAGAGAAAAGACAATTCAAAAAATATAAAATTACTACGCTACTTTTCTTACACGTTCTCGGCGAAAAGTCAACCGATTAAAGTTAAGTTTTAGGCATTGTTTATTTACCATTTTGTTTTACTGTGGACAAGGTCATGTTGCCTCACCACTCCATCCTGTAAACAAACACCACCACCACCATCAGCAGCATGGAGAACTCCAACAAAACGATAGAGAAACGCACAAGTGGTCGTCACCACTACAAAGTTGCATTTTTTCCAGTTGCAAGGTAACACAACGTTGAAATAACTTTCATTTCTGCTGTGACAGCCTTGTTTTCTGCCGCTGGTCTTGTTAGGGTCTCCCGCACCAAATGTCACAAAAATGATGCCTGCACGGTCCAAGCTCATTAAACATATCTTTCCTGTCACAAAAACGTCTTGGTTGACGGTGGCAAATTTACTGTTGCTGTGGTGCGGCAGCCATGTTTAACATTACGAATGAGTCCTAAGATGGGTCCTAAGCGCTATACCAAATCGGAAGGTGTCTTTAGCTATGACTCAGGTTAGGTCGAAAATAAGGAATTATGACTCGCTTCTGTGTATTTAGGACAGACTTTCGTCTTATGACGCGGTCTTAGTGTTTTATACGTATGGGCCCGAAGAGTAGAGGATGTCTGCCCAATAGCAGCAACAAAATTCTACAAGCCCCTGATGACTGGTCACTGTTGGAGGTAATTGTGTCAAAGCACATGACACAGTCCAAACTGTCTACTCCCCCCCCCACTGGCAGATGGCACAGCACACAGTTTAGTCAGGAGGACAGCCTGGCCAGTCCCACTGGATATCTTTAGTATCTGCAGCAGCTTCTTCTCCCATATACTTAACACCCAATTGAGCAGCCTATTCACCATTATGTTCCCTGCAAGATCAATAATAAGCATACTGTCCCAGTGAACTACCAGAACCATATCTGACTTGAAAGCCTCTTAGATGGTGACAGCAGCTGCTTCATGGAAATAATGTCAGTACAGTATGGTATTCATTCACTCATTCATCATCTACTCCACTGTTGCCCCAAGAGGAGCGTAGGAGCCCAGGGCTAGCCAAGTTGGTCCTAACATTTAAGACAAGAATGACCAGCCTCACTTATCCCTGAGTGGCATTACATGAGCAATAAACCTCAACCATCCCTTCGATATAAACCTGCACCAGCTCAATCCAACTGGAGCACTTTAATTGCCCACTACACCACCAGGCACCATAATTTAGTTATGTGGTTACCAATCAGCATAGTAAATGGTTTCCTGGTGTACAGGAAACCATTTGGCTTGTCACTCGGTGTAGAGTCACATGTAGACAGAAGGACGAGGCAAGAAAGAAGGAAAGAAAGACAGAAGAGGATGGATGGAAAGAAGGAAGGAAGAGAGGCAAGAGCAGGCACCCGAGAGCAGCCTACATCGAGTGAGTGGACGGTGAGCGCCCCCACACAAACGTACCACATTGTACCTGAAGGACAATATTGTACTGTAATTTCATACATTTAAAAAAACAGCCATATCATACAGTACTGTACTGCCAACCTCAGTGACAGTGCAGCCAGCACATGCACCCTGACTTGTGCACATAAAATGAGTGGCTCTCTATATGCTCAGAAACTGGGTGCATAATTTAAGGCACTTGAGCCTTCTCTAAACATTGTATTTGCTTCACATTTCAACCAAATGATTTTTTTTACAAAGACTGAATAATCTGAAAAGGTTAGAGATGAAGCTTTCTAAAAGTTAAAAAAAAAAAAGGGCCACCCTAATGTAGAACTACAGTGCAGTGCTGCATCATGCTTTGAGATGCTAATGCACTACTTGATGTAGTGCTGCCTACTTCTTCCTTAGCCTTTATCATTCTTTTTCTGTGCCTGCCCTCCTCTCTTCCTATTTCTCCCATCTTTCCTGTCATTTCTTATTGCTTTTCTTTCCTTTACAGGTGGCTTTACATTGAGTGACAAGCCAAATGGTTTCCTGTAAGCCAAGAAACCATTTACAGTGCTGGGTGGTAACCATATAACCAAACCATACGTGCTCCCTACGTGTCAACAAGTGGGTTTGTGGAGGGTTAGTGCCCCTCTCTGTAAAACAAATAACTCAAAGTCAAATGGCCACCCCTTACAGGATTATGGCATCTGGCAATAGATGGACAGATAGTATGTGCCCATGGCATAAGCACTCTAGTAATTAAAAATAATAAGTACTGTACTGTACAATTTACAGAAGCTTTTATGTCACGAAGAGGTACAGTGATCCCTTGGCTATCGCACACTTGGTTATTGCAGTTTTCGTTATCACTGCTAGATGAAAATCTGCACTCCTGCCGTTATCGCACATTTTTCTGCTAAAAAACATCATTATTGTCCACCTGAGCTGGTTTCTGCTGACACTGATGGTGGAAATCTGTGGTTTCTGATGACTTTCAGGGATTCAAAGACGAGACCCTACTCCAGGAGGTAATCCCAGGTGGTGGAGACCACTAACTCTCCAACGCCTAGCCTCAAAACCCATTACCTCAAGCCCATCACAGGTCTCTACTGTATGTGTGTCTTCCTAACGGTGCCCTTTTAATTTTCCTATTAACCTAACCATGCTTATGTGTGTTTCTGATACCATAACAGTAAATGTGTATTTACTGGATGTAAACTGCTGTAAAAGGAAAAATTTGGGTTTAAGAGTAGGGTGTCCAGTTCCAATTTGGATACACCCCATGGGTTCTGTGCTTTTGCGCTCATGTAATTTCATTATCAGGCACTTGGGGCAGTACCAATTATGTGCAATAACCAAGGGATCACTGAATATACAATCCTGATTCAGCCAGTTCAATCCAACTTTTTTTTTTTTAAATACCTTTAAACTATTTATTCACCTTATGAGAGTCTTATTCAGCTGAAGGGGTTAAATACAGCTTTCATTAACCCATTCAGTATGAAAGACCTTTCCCATACTGATTTATTAAAAAAAAAAAAAAAAAAAAAAGGACTGAGGTTAATAAACACAATCTATACTGTTCAAATACAAACAATACTGTGGGCAGATCACAGGTTTTCTTTCCTGATCATCAATGTTCTAATTTTAAGTTAAAAAATAACTAATGGCCCATCCTATACTATTTCAAGATGTAAGGGCCCAAGTCAATGTTACTGCAGTTTAGCACATTTAACCCACTGACTGTGGCTGTATCATATATGACATGTGAGTCCAAATGGCTCTGACTGCAGCTGTATCATGTATGATTTCCTACTTTCAAAAATTCCGCCATCAGAAACGGCGCGAAATAAATCAGCTAGCAACTCATGGCACCCTATACAATATTGCCATACATAGATTATGCATTTTTACGAGGAGGAGAGCTCAGGTCAATTGCCTACAGCATGCCGCAGGTACCGGTACGAAATCTTCTCCAGGAGGCAGCCGCTAGGTAGCCCAAGAAAATATTGGATGATGTCTCTGGATGAGTGTAGTGATGATAGTGATATGTTGTCAGATGATGACAGTGATGGTTCAGATGCTGATTTACACCTTATCTGATCACAAGATTGACACTGCCGACACAGTGTGACCATAACACATTGTTTGCCTGGCACCACTGCACAAGGAATATTTATCACTTCATGGACCTGTTTCAGAGGTACAGTAAGATCTCACTATAACAGACTAATTGGGGCTCAGGCCAGTCCGAAATATGCGATTTTCCGATAAAAGCGACATCCGGACTTACCCCTGCTAATCCGGACTTTTTCCGATATATCAGACATTAGTCCGGATTGCATTGGTAGTTTTCACCACCACTGCAGTATTGCACTGTGTTATACCTTCACTACATTAATCAAATGGTATAATAATACTGTACTATGCACTGAAAAACATGTCTTTTACTTGTCTTACTGTGGTGAACATAGCTGAAGTTGTCAGGCAGTCCAGACTGCTTTCTGGCTATATCGGACTTTTTCCGATATATAGGGGTTTAGTCCGGTAGCGCTCGAATCCAATAAAAGCGAATTCCGGCTACTGAAGTCCGTTATATCGAGGTTTTACTGTTTTTTTTTTTTTTTTTTTGCTATATTGTGTTATATACCGTTGAACTCGGGAATTTTTTCTCTATCTTTTGGCAATAATATTTTTTTTCTAATATTTTTTTTCTGAATATTTAAAAACTGCCACACACAAGATGTACATGTAAACAAACACTGACACAGTGAATGGGTTAAAGTTAGGAGACTGACCTATATACTTGGTAGCATTACATGACTGACAAACCTCCAGCCACCTCTAAGGGATTTGCATTCAGTTGTGAAAAGCAGGGCAATCACATCTTTTGAGGAGTGTTGATTACAGACTACAATAAATGTTATAATGTAGATTAGATGATCAGATTAAAAATACACAGACAAACGGGACTATCTACATAAGCAATGAAAAACTTACACACAATTTTGGCGCTGCCTTCCGAAGGCGTCTTATCGCCACAAACACTGATCTGAGAAAATATTTATTAAATTTCTATCTTGGTGACCTTTGAAGGAAGATCATATAAGATGCTTCAGGCACCGGTGGGAGTGTTGCCATCTAGACAGACCTTTATTTCAGTATCCATAGAAAACAATATCTCACCACGGGTGGGCTGGGAGGTGAAGAAAAGAAGCGCGCTTATGAGTGATGGTGTCACTCCCCATTCCCGCTGTCAGCTGATCAGTCTGTCAACATAACTAATGTGTGGTTCTTCCATTTAACATTCAAATACTTCTCACTATTGCAGTTACTATATCCCAGCCTCTTCCCCAACCATTCCCAGTTTCTTCCTCAACCACTGCCAACTTCTTCCCGAACCATTCCCAGCTTTTTCCCGAACCATTCCCAGCTGATCAGTGTTTGTGGCGCTAAGACGCCTTCGGAAGGTGACACTTGAATTACAGTGCAACAAATTCTATGAGCAAACAGTGAAAACACTATCTGGTAAACTCATGATTTCAGTTATATCACCATACACTCCACAGGTTGGCTTGGATGCGATAGAAAAACGCTGATTCTGGGATGACATAATACATGTGGTTGGTGGTTTAGAAGTTAATTAGATAGTAGTTTTGGGTGGGGATTTAAATGGTCAAGTGGGTGAAGCTGCTCGAGTTCATGAGGGTTGCGCATATGGCATCAGATATGCAGAAGGAGAAAGGATACTTGAATCTGGGGAGGCAATGAACATGATTGTGTGCAACAAGCATTCTAGGAAAAGAGAAAGTAGGTTGATTTCATAGGAGTCTGGGGGAAAAAGTAACCAGACTGACTCTCTCCTAGGTAGGAGTGTTAATAGAAGGCTGATGATAGATGTTTAAGTTACAGGGAGAGAAGAGTGTGCACAACACAAATTACTGAAATATGACAAGGTGCTTAAGGAGTGGGTAGCAACGAAGAGGACCTATGCACTCAGGGGGTAAAATATGGTTAAGGTTCGGGGAGTAGACTTTCTGACCATCACTTGTGGTGGTGAAAGTCAAGGTACATATGTGACAAATGAATGGAAGGAGACAGGGACAGGTGGAAGAACTCCATACATGGAGCATAAAAATGGCAGAATATATGAGAGACATGGCACAGCGACTGGGTAAACATGACTTGGAGCAACTGGGGAAGCTGAAAGGTGTGAACAAGATACTCACAGAAGAAATCTGTCAAGCATGTGAGGTGGTGTGTGGGATGAAGAGAAGACAAAATGGGGTGCAAGGCACAGCAAAATGGAGTGAAGAGGTAAGACAAGCTATGGTGCAAAAGAAGAAAGCATATAATGAGTGGATGGGAAGCAGAGGTATGAGGGAAGATGAAAGTTAGAAGAGACACTTATATGTAGAGAGGAAGAGAGAGGTGAAAAAATAAATGAAAGTAAGAGAGTGGCTGAAGAATTTGGAAGGAATTTGAGTGTAAAGTGGAGAGAATGTAAGAACACGTTCTGGAAGGAGGTAAAGAGTTAGACAGGGTAATAAAGAGTTAGTAGGGGAGTGAACGATAAAAATGCTGGATTGATTGTCGAGAAAGGAGAAAAAGTGAGCAGATGGAGAAAACACTTTAACGAATCATTAAACATAAAGAATGAAAGTAATGTGAGTATAAGTGGCTTGGGAATGACTGGGAGATGGAGGGTGAGAAGGAAGTAAGAGATCGGTAGGATGACCGTAGTGGAAGCAACGATGTAAGTCAAAATGGGGAAAGCCCCAGGAACTGAAGGAGTGTCAGGTGAAATGTTGAAGCATGAGGGAGAGACAGTAGTAGAATGGATATGGGAGATATGCAGATTGGCCTGGGATGAAGGTTGAGTCCTGGAGGATTGGAAGTCAGATACAGTAAACTTTCAATTATCCATCACTGCAATATTCAGCCTAAGGCAATATCCGGTGCTGTTGGCTCAGCTCTATTAAAGCAATACAGTATACAGCAAAATTATGCAAGATTTGGCGCAGAAACAGGAAGTAACCGACAGTACTATGCATTATCAGGATGCGGGACATATCGACCACTAGTACGCGGTAGCCAACCGAAGCCCGGGGAAAACTGCACTTTATGCCAGCCAATGAGAACGCCTGCAAGACACCAGCCAATCAGAATTCGTTTCAGAAGCAGCCCCCAGCACACCAAGCCTACACTCCCTGTCTCTCATGGATCTCGTTCAGTGAAGACATATCTATGCACTCTACTCTTGGGACCATGAAGTGGTAAAACCCTGGTGCTGAGACTTACTCTGTGGCCTCCCATGCCTCACTTGTTATTGTTGCAAAGCTTGTGGCCACTCAGTGCTTTGTGTCCTAGTGCTCTATTCTGATTCTGAAATAACTGTACACATAATTATTTCCACTAGGCCACACAGGATTAAGTGCACTGAACTGTACTGCATGGTGTACAATACCCTCCAATGATGCCAATACTAGGTGAGTACACAGTACATTATGTACTGTATTACTCTACTGTATCAATACTGTATTGTATTTTGTTCAACTTTCATCATTTACTCATGAGAAAGTTTTTATGACAGAGGGTTGAGAATAGCAAGATGAATAAACTCACTGAAAAAGGCCATGCTCTTCATCAACCGAAAGTGTGTGGTACCCATATGGTTCTCTACCTAACAAACTGGCTTTAACCATCAACGAACTTGAAATACCTTACAGTATCTTGGCAAGTCCATTTAGTTAAAGGTTCATAAAAACATGGAAAAATAAGGTAAAGAAATAAATCTAGAGCATTTATTGGTTAACTGATGATTTGGAAAGTAGTGTTGTACTGTAGAACTATCACAACTCCCTTGCTCACAGTTATGCAAACGACCGCAGCCCATCAACTTATTCCTTGCCTGACTGCCATCACTCCATCCCTCATTCACTACTCAACTGTTTTGCAGTTAATACAGTACAGTATATATGTATGAATTACATGGAAAAAAGTAAAAAAATAAAGAAATCAATTTTGAGCATTTATTGGTGAACTGATGATTAGGAATGAAATGTTATGCTGCAAAATTATCAAGACTCCCTTGCTCACAATTATGTACTGTATATGGCAGTGGCCCACCAATTTGTACCTTGCCCAACCACCGTACTCCACCCCTCAATTGCCATTCAGCTGGTTTGCAGATACTGTACTGTAATACTGTACAGTAAATATGTATGAACTGCAAGCACAGTAATTTTATCTAACAAAGTGTGAATTAAGGGTTAAGAGACTGAACAGGGAGGCTGCCAGGGATTGAGCAGCGTGGAGAGCCGCCATTAGGTGACCAAGGCCGACGCATGCAAGAATGTTGGAGCCTTCAAAAACGAAACAAAACAAAATGAAAGCAAACCTTCATTTCTATCAGGTTGATTTTATCTTCTCTGCCAGTGCAAATGCATTCTAAGATAATGTATAAATTTATCTTAAAAAGAATTTGAGGTATAAATTGCTGGACCACGATCGTACAGAAATGAAAAAGGCTGTCATGATAATTCTATTGTACAACACCTCTTTCCTAATCATCAGTTCACCAATAAATGCTCAAGATTTATTTCTTTAGTTTATTTTTCCAAGTTTTTTAAAATAAAATAACAATGTTTAACAAAATGAACTTACTGTGTGCAATGTGCACTCCCGCAAGACAATGCAATCATGTGTGTTACATCTATGGGGTGTGTTTAACAGAAGGTTATATTTCAAATGGAATTTTTTGTGAGCTCCTGGATACGAGTGGTACTGTATATACTGCAATGATATAGCCTATGTATAAGTGTATATACAGTATCAGATGTCTGGGAAAAATAAGTACCTGGGAAGATAAATTCCCCAAGATTCCCAGTTAACTGGGATTGTACTGTACGGTAGTACTGTACTGTATCAATATTGTATTGTATTTTATCCTTATCTTTCATCTTTTACTCATGGAAAAGTTTTTCGAGTAGAGAGTTGAGACGAATAGTAACACAATATCGCACTCGACACTGAATGTTGAGCCAATGGGGAGGGGGGGAGTACTAAGCAATATCTGGTGTTTTGCTTTAACCAGTGTAGGGCTTGGCTGAAGTACAACAGATAACTGAGAGTTTACAGCATAATTATTACCCTGTACATAGGTGGTTTGGTCATGTGGAGAGGATGGAGAGAGACTGACGAGGTGAGTGTATGTGAGTGAGGTGGAGGACGAGAGGGGGAGGGGGAGGCCAAGGATGAGATGGAGGGATGGAGTGGAGAAGTATATGAGAGAGAGGGGTGTAAGCTGGGAGCAGGACAGTGAAATGGCAGGGGACAGAGCGACATGGAGGCGATCTGTTTGTGGCCAGCTCTTACGGGATTAAGGCAATAGGTAGATAGACAGACATAGGTAAATGGGAAAAAGTAGTGCATGGTATCACAAGGGCATCTGCCTTCTTAGTGTAACAGGAAAAGCATATGGTAGGATACTTACTGACAGAGTTAGGGAAATAATGGAGAAATTAGTTGGAGAAGAAAGGAAGAGATTGTGTAGACCAGATATTCATCCTTTGGTCTTTAGTGGAAAAGTTTCTAGAGAGCGGAAAGAAGGTGTATGCTGCCTTCATGGATTTGAAGAAAGTATAAGACAGAGTGGATGGACAAGGATTGTGGAAAATATTAAGAATATATGGAGTAAATAGGAAACTGCTGAATGCAGTGAAGAGTATGTATGAGGGTGCTATGGCTGCAGTGCATGTGGATGATGAACTGAGTGAATTTTTCTATCTGAATGCTGGATTGAATCAGAGATGTGTCATGTCTCCATGGCTGTTCAATCTGTATATAGATGGGGTTATAAAAGAGATACCAGGTAGGGCACAGGATGTTGGAGTGGCCCTAATGAGAGAGGGCAGCATTTGGAAACTTCCTGTTTCGTTGTTTGCAGAATATGCTGTATTGTTTAGCGAAGACAAAGGGAGCTGCAAGGCTTGGTGAATGAGTTTGGGAGAGTCTAAATGTGAATGTGGGGAAGAGTAAAGTTATGGTCTTCTGGTCTCCAAGAGAAATGAAGTCACTGAATGCACAGTGAGGTTGGATAATGAAGAAATGGAAAATGTGAGTGAATTTAAGTACTTCGGTAGTGTGATGAGTATGTAGGAAAGTTTGGAGGACGAAATGCTTAAAAGAGTACAACTGGTTTGAAAGGCTGCTGGTTCTTTCACAGCACTAACAAGAAATAGGAAAGTGAGTACAGAAGTAAATAAAAAAGTCACTGCTTGACAGTACTGTGATACCAAACAAAGCTTGGACCTTATTGGAAGGACACAAGTCAAGAGTGTGAGCAATGGAAATGAGTTATTTGAGTAAAGCATGTGAAATTCCATGGAGAGACAGACTGAAAAAGGAGGAAGTGAAGGAGTGTTGTGGTGTGGATGTGGATGTATTAGAAAGCGTTAGGAGAAATGCACTGAGGTGGTTTGGCTACGTGGAGAGGGTGGAGAGCAAGAGACTAATGAGAAGAGTGTATGTGAGTGAGGTGGAGGGGGGGAGAGGATGGCAGAGGCCAAGGATGAGAGGAAGGCAGAAGCCAAGGATGAGATGAAGGGATGGAGTGGAGAGGTATACGAGAGAGGTTGTGTGTGAGCTGGGGGAAGGGCAGCGAGATGGGGAACAGGACGACATGGAGGCAATTTGTTTGTAGCTACCCCTTACAGGATTTAGGCATCTGGCGAAAGATAGACAGAAATACCAAGCAGTATGGCATGTCTTCTATAATGAGAGAAGTACAGTGGTGGCTGAACAGGAAGCTGTTCACAGAAGTGTTAATGAACAATTAAGAACTCTCAAGAACAATCTTGATTAGATATGTGGATGGACAAAGGGCCCTCCAAGACATGAGGTAACTCTGTGATGGGATGATGGTGTAGAAGCTGCTGTTAATGGAAAAGAAGACACATCCAGGAATGGAAATGGGCTGCCAAGCATAGGGTCAAAAAGGAGGTACAGTATACAGGGCAATATCTGAGTCTCCAAGACCTTTTACTAGATAAACTAGCTGGGGCTGAAAGGAAGAATGTGGTATTTATGGTTACAAACTGAATGAAGAAGGAAAACAGGAATATTATTGGTGAGTAGTGTGTGCAGAATGATGAAGGAATAGTAGTGGTGGGCAGTGAGGATATTAAGGAGAAAGCATTATAACCAGTTGCTGAATGAAGAGTATGATTGGATCAGGGAAGATTTGAGTCCATGGATCCAGTGTCTGGCCCTTGGCCTTTGATTGATGCTTTACTGTCGGCAAGGCAATAGGCAGCACACAGATGGGGAAGGCAGCAGGTGTGGACTGCTGAAATATTGAAGGCCTCAAAGGAGTGGGTTTAGTTACTATCTATCTATAGACAGATACCTTAGTCCCATAAGTGGTGGCCACAAACAAATTGCCTCCATGTCACCCTGTCCCCCGTCAATTCGATGCTCTTCCCTCAGTTCACACATTCCTTTTATATATGAGTGTGTTGTCCCAGATGACTAGCAGAAGAAAGTGATTGTAGATAAGTATAAAGGGAAGGGTGATGCTCAGGAAAGAGGAAATTATAGGTTTAGTAGGTAATTAAGGCACTCCAATCAGATTGAGCCAGTGCAGGTTTATATCCTAGGGGTGTTTTGTTTTTCACTTTCATTTTTAAAGGCTCCAACATGCTTGCATGTGTTGGCCTTGGTCACCTAGGCCGAGGCATGCAATCATGTTTATTGCTCATGTAATACCACTCAGAGATGAGTAAGACTGGTCACTCTCATCTTAAATGTTAGGAGAACTTCCCTAGCCCCAAGCTCCTCATGGGGCAACACAGGATTGGCCAGATGATGATGAATAAATGATGATAAAAGTTTTGGACCAGATAAAGAAGGTATTGAAGCGAGTCCTAGATGGTACAATTAAGGAAAAAATGAATTCTGATGCGATGAAGTTTGGGTTTATGCCGCGCAAGGAGACCACTGATGCCACAGTCACTGATGACTTCAGAAAAAATATATAGGAAACTAAAGGGGACTGTCCATTGTTTTTGTTGTTTCGGAGAACACCTCTGACAAAGTTATTGAAGAGGTGGTGATGTGGGCAATGAGAATACTAGGGATCGAGAAGTGGTTGGTTTGAGTGATTATGGCTATGTATGTTGGTGCTCACACCCAGGTGAGAATGACTGGAGCTTTGAGTGATGAGTTTTCCATGAAAGTTAGTGTGTGTCTGGGGCCAGTCTTGAGTCTCTTATTGTCTGTCATGGTACCTGAAGCCCACTTATATGACTTCAGAAATGACTCCCATGGGAGATGATGTATGCTGATAAGTTGGTGTTGACTGCAGAGTATGAAAGGGAGGCAGAGGAAGGATTTAGGAAATGGAGAGCTGGAATGGGGCACAATGGTTTGAGAGTAAATGCGGATATAACAAAAATGATGAAACCTACTGCTGATGGTGGCAATGTCAAAACAGAAGGAGTGTGGCTTTGTGCAGTTTGCATATAGGGTGTGAAAAGCAACTCCATCTTGTACAGTCACCCATGAAGCGATGGCAGAGTTTCAGATTGGTTCGATCACTCTGCACTGCCAAATGTTCAACGAAAACTTAGTGAATATAAGATAAAAATGCTGTGCCTTCATCACGTCATATCAGATAAAATATATACTATATCACTAACAATTATGAAAAATGAATTACATAAGGCAGTGATATATTAGAAGTTAACACTTAGATATGTTTCCCGATTTGAATGAACGTGTAATGTATTACTCCGTGCGCGGCACATAGTATAACCCTGTGTTCCTGAAACATCAAAACAACGCCCAGCACACGATATCATACACAAATACTGTCATCTCTCCCCCCCTCACCCACCTCAGACCAGCTTCCAGAAGCATATCCATACTCAAATCACTTGCCACTCCATTCAGTTACTTAAAGATCACACACAGCTACATGCACAGCCTCCTGATATCCATCCTTCTGAATCCTATCTCCCTCGTGAGGACAGGGTCCACCTGGCCAGGCTGAGATGTGGGCATCATCCAGCTCTCTTAAGTTATCAGAAGAGGCTAGATGACTCTGTCGCTGATGTCTGTCCAGGATGTAACACAGCACCCCATGCTATTGAGCACATTATGGAAGACTGCATTGCACACAATCACCTATGCCAACAACACAACATACACTCCTTGAGAGCTCTGTGGGAAAGCCTGGTCTCGGCCGTGGCCTTCTTCAGGGACTTGGGGCTGTTCGGCTAGACTGCCTAGGGAACAACTACTACTACTCCCCTGTGTTCCTGATGGATTTGCTCCCCAGGATTTAAAAATTCAAATGCTCTAGTTTTGAAGACAAGGAAAATTCTTGTGACTGCAATATACTACCTTATTTTCAAATGCTATGGTGATAATATAGCAACAATAAGGATGCCACAACAATGAAATTGTTCGTAGTGATACAAGTAATACCCTACCTGCGGTAGCAGCAAGACCATTCTGCCTTTACTCCTTGTCTTCTCCTCGCTTATATTAATTATAATTAGCTACTTTACTCCCAATGATGCAAACTTATTTTCAGTTGTAAGGAGGAATGGCAGATTTTACCCTTTTCTCTTACATTAGGCAATAAAGGGGACAAAAACATGAGTTTATGAGTACAGTATAAACTCTTGCACTGAAAAAGCACATACAGTACTTACTACTCTATCTTTTAATCTATAACATCTTTCATTTCAAATAAACTGCTACATCCTGGTTAACTGAAAATGCTGATTTCGAAGTTTTGAACTCAATGAATGTTAATGAACCTCTACATTTGATTACTCTTGCCAATCGTTTATGCACTGAGGATACTAGGCTATAACACACGTTGACATTCTCAAAAGAACTCCGACTCTCAGCAAACTTCCGAGGTTCTTTCTTTATATTTCATTCACCGGCAAATAATTCTTCAACAAATTTTTCTTAACAGAAAACTGGCCAAATGCAATATAACAAGTGCATGTCTTTCCCGCTTTCTGTCGTTGACCACGGAGGAAGCAGGAATGGAAATAAACTACTTTATATTATTCCCAAAAATTGTAAGTGAAATTGTTTTATAAATAATAATGGCTGATTTTATTTGTTTATTGAATCTCTCTGCTTTTCAGTCTTATGCTAATAAAAATTGTTGTCTATCTATCTATCTATTGTCAGACGCCTCAATCCCACATGGGGTGGCCACAAACAAATCGCCTCCATGTCACTCTGTCCCCTGCCATTTCACTACCACGCTCCCAACTCACACCCCCCTCTCTCATATACCTCTCCACTCCATCCCTCCGTCTCATCCTCGGCCTCCCCCTCCCTCTCGCCCCCTCCACCTCACTCACATACACTCTCCTCGCCAGTCTTTCATTCTCCATCCTCTCCACATTTTTTTTTTTTTTTTTATGTGTCCGACTCTGGGCATAGGCTTTACAGCCTGCTATCAAGGCCCAGCCGTCCTCCTACATACCATACACCTCTACATGTCACCACTTCGGCGCTAACACCCACCGTCCATATTGAATACATGCTAGGGCTGTCTCATACAGGACTGGTGTATTGGTATTAGCGGGGTTATTTTTACGACATGTCGGCGGGTCTTCTGGTAGATCAGTAAAGCCTGATTTAATGAAATTCAGATCCTTAAACTGTTCCCTGCCCCAGCGAGGATTAGAACCTGGGTCCCTCGGGACTGCAAGCCAACTCTCTACCGATCGAGCTACCGCCATGCCCAAACCACCTTAACGTGCTTCTCCTAACGCTTCCCGTCACATCCTCAACCACACCACAACGCTCCTTCACTTCCTCATTTGTTAGTCTGTCTCTCCATGTGACTCCACATGCTCCTCTCAAATAACTCATTTCCACTGCTCTCACTCTTGACTTCTGTCCTTCCAACAGGGTCCAAGCTTCACTTCCATATGTCAGAGTTGGTATCACAATACTGTCATGTAACAACTTTTTCAATTCCATGCTCACTCCCCTGTTTCTTATCACTGGTTTTAACGAATCAGCAACCTTCCTTCCCTGCTGCACCCTTTCGAGCACTTCACCCTCCAGACTTCCATCCTTACTCATCACACTGCCCAAGTACTTAAATTCACTCACATTCTCCATATCCTTCCCATCCAATCTCATTATACATTCTGTACATTCACTGGCTTCACTTCTCTCGAAGACCATCACTTTACTCTTCCCTACATTCACCTTTAGATTCCGTTTCTTACACACTCTCCCAAACTCATCTACCAAGCCTTGCAGCTCCCCTTCGTCTTCACTCACAACACAGTATCATCTGCAAACAACAGTACAGGGAGTTTCCAAACACTGCCCTCTCTCACTAGGGCCGGTCCAACATCCACTGACTGACCCTGTATCTCTTTTATAACCCCATCCATATACAGATTGAACAACCATGGAGACATGACACATCCTTGTTTCAATCCAACCTCCAAATAGAAAGATTCACTCAGTTTGCCATCCACACGCACTGCAGCCTTAGCACCCTCATACATACTCTTCACAGCCTTCAACAACTTCCCATCCACTCCATATATTCTTAATACCTTCCACAAACCTTGTCTATCCACCCTGTCATATGCTTTCTCCAGATCCATAAAGGCTGCATACAACTTCTTGCCCTTCTCTAGAAACTTTTCCACAATAGGTTTCACCTCGTAAAAATATAAGCAGGAGAATATGCATCAACGCTGACTGATAACTTCTGGATACTGTACTCTGCCGTCACTTCTTAGAGCGACTGTACAGTGTTTGTGATGAGTAGCTGAATAAGAGAGGTAGTGGTGTTAGAGGTAGACTGCAAAATAATGCTGATTTCATCTGTGTGGTGTGTTGGAGAGGGCATGTAGAGACTGTCAGGTGTGAATGGACAGAACCTGCGGGAGTCTCTCTCGCCTGTGTGTTTTGTTATTTGAGGAACATGTTACATGCCGAAGGTGGAGCTGGAGTAAGGAATGGCTAAAGGAAGTTCAGGGAGTTGTTGCCTCTCCTAACATTGAGAGGCCTCTCCCTCCATGTTATGGGACCTTTGCATTTGGCATGCGGTAGGAGTGTAAAGCTGCATGATTGTGAAACTGGGCTGTAAATAAAGTGGACATTTGTAGGTTCAAGGGTACAGAAAAGACAGTGATCAGATGGGTGTGTAGTGCATCCTTGAATGCAAGGTCTGGGGGGCTAGGATTACAAATGAAGAGTTCAGAGGATGGATGGGACTGGAACGTATTGGTACTTTGGTGAGGAGGGGTAGATTGAGATGGTTTGGGCAAGTTGAGGGGATGGAGGATGATAATTGAGAGCAAAAGGTGAGAAGTGTGAACGTAAAATGAGGGTTGGGGTTGCAAGGGGCAGACCAAAAAAAGACCTGGGATGAGGTCAAAGAGTCTGATCTCAGGGATAAGGGACTCAGTAGGGAGGCTGCCCGAGATTCAGCAGCTTCGAAAGTTGCCATTAGGTGGCCATGGATGACGAATGCAAGCATGCTGGAGCCTTAATAAATAATACGATGCGAATAAAATAAGAAAACGAGATTATTATTTTATGCATGGTAGTGCTTCACGCTGTCAGCCATACAGCAGTATTATTCCAATTCACTCCAGTACACTGAACATACTGCATAACAAAGAAGAACACTTAACCCCTTCACTTCAAGAGGGGAGCTGGTGAGGGATGCCTTCATGCGGTGGCACCTGTATCACTAGGCAGGCACAGCTGCTTGATTATACAAATGTTCTTCAAACATTTCCCAATCAGCCAAATGGAGGATGGTGAATTGTTTCAAATGAGCCTACGACCCAAATGACAACTTCAAGGGGACCATTCTAGTTTGAATAAAATAACCTGGGAGTAGATGGAATATAATGTTAAGTCTTGTGTGCTGTGAAAGGGCTAATGGCTTTTAAACTGAGGAACTTCCTAAGCTGAGTAAAATAATCTGAAAACAATAACAACAAGAATAAGATTAATAACTTGTCACTAAAATGGGATCAAAGGAAAAAAAAAACAGTATTCAAACTTACATGACCTGAAGTAGCTCTGACCCTGCAGTGGAATTACTGAAGTTGGGTTTGATCAGCACACTCACAAACACAGTATCTGCTAGGTCACAATGCTCTCTTACAATAATGTTACACTCCAAATGATTCTGAGAAAACTTTATATACTATATATCATGTGTGTGTGTGTGTGTGTGTGTGTGTGT